>JASDQU010012766.1:174903-233348 GCA_032191745.1 Picea mariana
TCAAAAGAAAAAAAAAACCCTAAATTAAAGAAAATATAATGTTTGCTAAATTATAATTTTAAAATAAACATAAATAAATAAATAGCAAATACTAAAATGCTTAACGAATTTTAATATTAAAATAAATTAAAGTAAAAACCAATTAATTCACATATAAATTTTTCATCAATATACAATTTTTAATGTAAGATTTATAGAAAACTAATTATTAAAATAAAATTATACATAAGTAAATGTAATTTTTTATCAAAAAAACATTTCACCAAAACTGCATTTTAAAAATTAATTATTATCATGTTTAACATATTTTATTTTCAAAGTGCATTTTAATTAAATTAGAATTTTCAATTTCGAAAATGAATTTTAATTAAATTAGAAATTTTAATTTCAAATTCCAGGGAGTCTACAAAAAATTCTAATATTTATTAAATTTTAATTTTAAAGTGAAAACACTTTATAGAATGCAAATATTAAGATATTTGAATAACATGCCAGTTGTGAAGGGATGAAAGATTCCTACTCACTCTAGAAGTACAAAAAAAAGGACCCTACAAAAGAAGGTGCAATGACAAGCATCATAAAGTTTTGCATATTAAAAAATGTGATAGTTGCAATTAACCCAAATGACCTATTAGGAGGAAACACATATTAGTCACGAGGGATAGCTCACATGGCAAGACGTGCGCACACTCTCCCAGTTTGGGGAGAGGTCACGAGTTCAAGCCTGGCTAAGAGTCCCTTGGGCTGCTGCTTTCCACTCCCATATCATCCAGTATGTGGGGAAGTATCGGGGTGGGTTCCCAGCGGGTTAACTTCCATCTGGAAAAACACATGTGTTTAACCATTAGACTCACTCAGATTATATAAACTATAGTTTATATAATACATATAAACATATATATAGAAGTGAGAATGATGGCCTTGGTTGCTCTCACTTTTATATATATATATATATATATATATATATATATATATATATAATTTTTTATAAAAAAAAATTATAAAATTTAATATTTAAATTAGTTTTTAAATAATTTTAATGAAATTTTATTTTTATTTTTTTATAATTTTGGGTTTTTTTATTAGTTTTTTTTTATTTATTAAAAAAATTATTTTAAGATTTTTAATTTAGTTTTTATATATTTTTTTGGTTTTTGTGTTTTTTTTTTATTTTTTAAAGTGTTTTTCACCATAAAATTAATTTTTTTACCTTTTTTTTTTAATTTTTTCTTCATTTTCTCTTAGTTTTTATAAATAAATTTTTCTATTTGATTTTTTAAGTTTTTCTTTATTTTATTTTTATATAAACTTGTTTTTTCTTTTGATATTTCTTTTAATTAATTTTAATTTTTTTTTTCTTAGTTTTTAATTTATCAAAAGAATTTTTAATTATATTTGTTTTCTAAATATTAAAAAATAATGTTATTTTAGTACAATTATTTTCTATGTATCGAAGTAACAATGAACAATATGTTAAAAATGTTGTTTATAAATCAATTAAAGAGACAAAATTACATAAAAAAAACATAATTTCAAAAAAGTAAATGGAAAAAATATTTATAAAATTAAAATGAGTATGGAAAAATTACTAAAAACATAGTTAAATAAAAAATATAAATAAAAAATTAGAAAAAAATTGAAAATACATGAAAAACAAACATTTGAAAAAATAATGTGGAAACATTGTGTATTCAAAAATTTAAAATATCTAAAAATCATCTAAAAGGAGGAAGGTGTTACAGGTAGCACCATTTTTATAAACAAGCTAAAAAACTTAACCCTCCTAAAAAACGTCTATAAAATTCTAGTTAAATTGGTAACTATGTTAGAACAGTTGCAAACATGGTATTCTTGATTTAAAAAAAATATTATGTACCAAACATGGCCTGGCCCCAGGGATATGCTCGAATGACCCTGCCCACAAGAGACAATGATCAGCCCAGTGCTGACAGAATGAAATATTTCGCCACTACATTTCACAGGTTCATACTATTACATTTAAAATGTGTATATATATAGTGTTACACAGGCAGCAGATATGTAAGATTGAAAATTAAAATGGAAACTAAATATCATCTTGACCAATCAAACGCTCAATGACAACGATAGCTGCTGACACAGCATAATACATATACAGAATATCTGTGTCAGGCTATCATTCCTCTGTTGCTTATGACGTAAGTGACTTTTGACCCTTTGTAAAAATTACATTTTCAGCATTCCTTCCTCTCCCAAAAATTATAGCTGATGAAAACTGCCATTTTCACAGCCTGTCTGTGTCTCGAAAGATTCTATACAGCCTCTGCATTAACATCGTGCTTCGAAAAAGAAACGAATGAAGCACGCCTTGTTCCTTTTAAAGATCCATCGATAGTATGTTATTATTTTTGGTGCTAAATAAAATTCGTAATTTTCAAAGCAGAATTGGTATAGGATGGGCTTTAGATCGAAAGTGGGATACAGAGGTCATAAAACAATAATTGTTTGCCCCACTTAAAGGGAATGTTTCAATGCCAGTGACAGTACGGTCGACAGAAGTCCTGTTTCTGTTTGCACAAACACTGCAGTATAAACACACAAACTCTATGGAAAAAACAAACACAAACTGTCAAAATCCAGATCACAGCAGTCTAGGAATAAATATATTTGCAGGTATACTTTGTCCATTCTTACTGGTACTGGTACTGTTTTCACCAGAGTTTCAAAGTTTTCTTAGTCACATATTTGCCCTTGTGCAGTGTTCCCAAGTGAACCATATACCAGAGGTGTCGGGATGGCTCTAAAACTGCGCGTGAGCTGTCAGGATGACTCAGGGAAAAAGCGAAGAGAACAGGAATCGAAAATATCTGGAAGGAAAGAGGCCCATCAGCCACTGGAGGGCCTGTGTTAGTGCAAATGTAAAGAGACACCTATCAGTTGATTAAAAAGAGGTGGAGACAAAAGTGGGACACTTTTGCAGCATCAGCACAAAATGGCACACTAAGTTTAATAAAGTGCAAGAGTTCAAAATATACATATTGTTGATTCTGTGTAGTTTTATGTTATTTTCCACCATAGCTGTTGTATCATCAAAACAGCTCGTATAAAGCAAAACCAAGAGATAATCTTGTTTTCATTGTAAAAAATATTTTTTTATCAAGTAATATATGCAGACAGTACAGCCAAACTACCGTGTTTAACAGTTCGTATTTGTAAATTCTGATAAACTGATTTAACAAAAGAACTATGCAACAAAACATATTCAGAAAATCTAGAAGTTAAAACCCATTACCAACATCAACTGTGAGTTCCACCTGGATCGATAGGTTGCCAGATGTGCCCCTCCCAGAAGGGCCTGTAGAGTCTTCATACAGATCGGGATTAGTGTAGTCTTCAGAAACTTCAGGTAAGACTGGAGCAGGCTGGAGGTTCAGATGGGCTGAGATGTGCGCCATACAAGTGGCCAATTGTTCTAATTGTTTTACCCTCGAGGGGACCATAGTTCCCCAAGATTCCTTGGCCCAATCCCGAATGGCGATGAGGTGCTTGCCAACCTCCACCTTCCTTCTCTTTGGAGTAAGTTAATTCGAGAGTAATCTTCTTTCCCTAGTTCTGTTTTTCAGGCAAGAAAAATGGAGTTGAATCCGGCCAGATTTTCAGAGGTAGGAGTAGTCTGAGTTTCCCATAGATCAAAGTTCTATGCATTTCAGAACTTTACCCAAGAGGTTTTGCCTCATTTTAAACCAACCCAGACACTCAAAAAATCGATCAGAGTTCTGGATTAGTCAGAAATTTAAAAGCTAACCATCGAAGGACCCGCCGGAAAAGTAACTAAGGAGAATAGATTGCTCCTTAGTTAGCTCACTCCCTTCTCTTTGGCTGAATTGGCCTTCCTCTTTGTCTGCTCAGTGTCCTTTAACTCTTCCCATGAAAGGACGTAGAAGTGAGGAATATACTTCTTATTTTAATCAATGAGAAAAAAAAAATGTGCATAAAATGTAAATAAACATATACGTAAAACAAATAACACATAGATATACATCTATTACATAGTGATTTCCTAGTGGAAATCTTTTTGGGAAAAAAATCATATTCTCCAAAGCAAACTCAATGTATTATTTAGCAATTAATAAAGGTTACAATGCACTTTGAGGTCTCTATGCTCTTAATCAGACTTATCAAAAGCTTTTAGGTTCTAGAGAAATCTTGGTTTCTTCATTAACCTCTTACAATACCTCCAACTCAAGCACTCAATATATAGGCATAAAGAAACCATAAACCATTTATGAGTTCTAATTCCTCATGCAAAAAACCACCAATAGTGTTTGGGTTTGCTCCATGCATGAGATAACTATCATAACTTTTTTGGCTTTTATTAAAAAACCAGCTACCACATCTTTTATTGACTTTTACTAAAAACTAAGTGTCACAATATTTTTTGGCTTTTACTAGAAAACTAACTATTAGCATGCATGCAAGGTGTATGGCACACCTATCCTAACATTATAGAACCCGGCTATTCGTTTTTATATACGTAATATGGCATATGGAAGCTTCATTGGGGAAGGTTTTATCCATAGGAAAAAGGGTAAGGTCCCTTGATTTCTTCCCCTCCTCCTTGCTCGTGTTCCCATCCGTGGATATATAGTAGAGGAAAACAAACACCCACCCACCACCCAACCAAGAATCTACCACTATCTATATAACTATCTATATAAGCTATCTATATAAGGCATATGTGATTGAGCCTTGGAAGGATTTCTTCTCTATTCATGAGGGATTATTGGAAATCTTTCTTCTCTATTCCTCTTGGAAGGCCAATTGCTTGGCTCGATAATCAACTTGCAAGGTCATTCACCCATTATCAATTCTTGACCAAGAGAATAGGCATTATCGGGAAGAACAATTCAATAGGAGGTTGCCTTTATAGGTCAGCTATCTCTTCTAAAGGATATCTCAAAAGCCAAGTGAATCAGTACCTATATATCTATATCTATGCCAGGATGGGTGCGATGGTGGCGTGTTTCATTCACCTCCCTAGCGTGTTCTGGTGCGGTGATCGTAGCTATCATGAACCGTTGTGTTTCTAATTGAGGTCGTAGCTATGGGATCTAATGCACAGCTAATCAATTCACTTGTCATATACCTTGCAAGAGCATAAGGGAGAATGCATCAAAGTTTGAGCTAATTGCTAGAGACCATCGGGCCTATAGACTCAAAGCGCCACTTGAACTTATTTGTGCTCACTAGCTTTGTCAACACATTTACAACATTTTACAAAGTGTCAATTTCCTCCAAAATCATCTTTCCATCCTTTTCTATGTCTCAAACAAAATGGCATTGGATAACAATATGCTTTGTCTTCACATGAAAGGTTGAATTCTTTGCCAATCAAATGGCACTCTAACTATCACATTGAAATGTAATAGCTTTCTAACCTATCTCCACATTTAAACACAATTTCATAAGACAAATGGCCTCCTTACAGGCATGAGTAGCTGCCATATTCTTTGCGTTTGTAGTGGACAAAGCGACCATAGCTTGTTGTTTGCTCATCCAAGTCACTGCTCCACCAAATAGTCGAAACATATCTCCATTAGTAGATATCCTCCTATATACATTCCTTGCCCAATCAAAATCCACATAACCTTGAATGTCCATTGAACATCGGTCCCCTTAAATATCACGATATAACAAATAGAATACTCAAAAGCACTCCTCAAATACCTGAAGACCCTCTTCACTGCACCCAGATGTTCATGTATAGGGTTAGTCATGAATTGACTTAAGACTCCCACTGCTTGGGCAATGTCTAGTCTACTACAGACTATAGCATACATCGAACTACCAACTACACTAGCATAAGGAACACGAACCATATCCTCCATCTCTATAGGTGTTGTAGGACACAACTCAACTAAAAGGTTAGTTCCCATAGAAATAAGAACACTTAGTGGTTTGCAATTTTCCATGCGTAAACTCTGCAACATAGAGTTCGCATAGTTACTCTAGACAAACCAAAGATTTATATTCATTCTATCTCTCCTGATCTTCGTTCCTAAGATATACTTTGTAACTCCCAAGTCCTTCATGTTTAATTATGTTGAAAGTTGAGACTTAAATCACTAATCACATTCTTACTATTACAAAAAATAGCATATCATCTACATACACAATGATAAAAAGGAAATTATCACCATCATGTCTATAATGCACACAAGGATTTTATTTGGATCTCAAAAATACCAATCCCAATATAAAATAATCAAACTTCTGGTACCACATTCTAGGTGACTATTTGAGACCATACTGTGATTTTGTTAATTTGCAAACCAATGACTCTTTACCTTTTTCAACATAGTGCTTTGTTTTCATATAGATCTCCTCCTCCAAGTCACCATGCAGGAATGTTGGCTTCACATCAATTTGTTCAATAATTCTATCCCCTCAACCTAGAATATTCTTTCACAACCAATGTCACCTTGTACTTTTCAACACTGTCATCTCAACCAATCTTATTTTTTAATACCCATTTACATCCAATAAGTTTTCATCCATCAGGTAATGGTACCAAGTCTTGTGTATCATTCTTCCTAAGCGCAACAATCTCCTCATCCATGACCAATCCACTAGACTCATTGTTTCCCATCCCCATTGCCTCTTTCATAGTTCTAGGCTCATTGATTGTTAGGATATTTAGACACTTAGGAGTTAGTTAATATCAATTTTGTCTAATATGTTGTTAGGTAAAAGTGTGTTTCTTTACTATGCATTTGTAGTTAGGAAATCCGACGATCACAATATGTTCTCAACATAGAGTGATCTGACGGTTCATATTCTCCTCGATCTTAACAAATACATTGATCTGTGGCTTAACACCCGATTGGTCCATGATCTCTATTTAAAGAGCATGGAGGGTCATTTGCCGATGATCGATTGAGAGAAAATATCTTGTAAATCTCTTTGTAATCTTTTTCTTTTGCATTAATAAATTGTTCAAAGTGGCCACATTAGCTAGGATCGTTGATATTTCCATGTAGGGGTTTTACCACGTCAAAATATATGTGTGTTGATATTTGATCTAGTTGTGTGAGTGGTTATTGAAGGTGTTTGTCCTCTGTTGGAATAGCTGTGTTGTCGAACATGGTATCAGAGCACATATGAAGACTTGCTCCCCTTATAGATCGAGATCATGAAGTTGTGTTGCCTCATCTTTCGTTTATTCCATTTCTATACATTTATGGGCTAAGATGATTGTTCCATTTTGTCTGGAGCATTGATTTCAGTCAGGAACGCTTTTCTTTTCACTCAAAAAGGTTTCTTTTCACCCAAGATATGAGCATTTCAGTCAGATCCCGAAGTATAAAGCCTGAATACGCCCTTTTAAATTTTTGCATAGTTATTATTTCAGTTTTATTTTGGTTTTCTATTTTTTATTTCCGGGTTGCTACTCTTTTGGATCTTTTTATGCTCTTCCCCACGCCCTATGCAATCCTGGCAAATCAGAAAGTTTGCATTTTCTAGGTTAGCTAATTGAGTTCTAACCCTTGTTGTCGTCGAGAAGCGAAATTTTATTCTTGTGTGAAAAGAGTTTTTTTTAGCACACTCTCCAAGGACAACAACAACAACAACAATCATCCTTATAAACAATACAATATGTTTTGCACTAGATCACTTGGTTAAAAATTGTTTTATTAAGTAAGAGGTCTTGAGTTCAAGTCTCTTTTTTGTTACTTTTTTTTGAAAAAGTTCATGCATCCATTGTAAAGTGTAGTTCACTTCAATTATAAAAGTGAATCACTATAAGTATCACTTCATAAGGAACTTATTTGTAAAAGTGAGGTTATTGGGAGGGTTATCACCACCTGGAAAAACTTCTTCTTGTCACATGGCTCTTTGGTTATTGCTTATTCTTTTTTTCAAAATGGCATAACTTTCACATCCGAAGTTCATTTTTTTTAAACATTCCAATTGTTTGAGATCTTTCCATCTAGACCATCAATTTTAGTTTTTAAATCCATATTAACTGCATATTTAATATTTCTTCCTCCAGTGATCTTTTGTTTACCAACACCAACTAATTCTAATGGAAATACCATATGGAGGATTTATTCAGAAGTAAAGGATTGTACCAGATTACCTTGGGAAAAGAACTAGAACCTACCGATGATAAAAAGAAAATCAAATGGGAAAATATGGATGATGAAGCACGTGGACTTATTGGAATGTCCATCTCTCCTGATTTAAGGTTTCACCTTCAAGGAATTGATGACCCTCATGAAGCTTGGGAAAATATTGAATTTGTGTTTACTAAACACAATATTATTCGAGCCCACAAAATAGAAAATCGGATAATGACTTTAAGTCCAAATGATTTTTCTTGCATTGAATACTATTTATCTATGTTTAAAACACTTAGACTTTTATGTGTAGAATAAAACATAAAACTAGAAGAAGAGAAGTGCATATATATTATTCTTTCTAAGCTTGGTAATGCATATTCAATATTTGTGTCGACTTTCTATGCCATCAGAGAAGCTCTAGGGACTGCTTATAAAAATCCATCTCTTGATTGCTTTTGTGATGCTTTGATTATAGAGCAAGATAAGCTTGTGCAACTTGGAGTGGTTAGCACTGCAGGTACCTCCAACAAAGACTTAGTGGGCCAGCAGAAAGATAAATCCAAAAATCCAAAGAAGCAACATCCTCGACACAACAACAAGAAAAACAAGGGCCCCAACCCCACTCAGCCAGCTTCCGCTCCTAATGGTGACAAAGGAGAAAAATCTAAAAATAAGAAGATTGACATACATCGCAACTTTTGTGGGAAATATGGTCATGATGAGTCCAAATGTTTCAAGAAGATGGCATCTTTAGAAGCAACATTGAAGAAGCACAACATCAATATTGATTCTACTACTACTTCTTCTTCTTCTCGTGGACATGCACTTTCTGCTTCTAGTTTCTCCTTCAATGCAACTTCTACTTCTTCTTATGATGAGTGGCTTATTGATTCTGGAGCATCTTATCATATGGCTAAGGATAAAGCCATATTTTCTTCTCTAAATGAATGTAACACCAAGAAAATATTTGTTGGTGATGATAGATCTCTTAGTGTTGTAGGATCTGGAACAGTTTAGGTAAATAATGGTCATTTCAAAGTTGTATTATGTGTTCCAAGTCTTTCATGTAACCTTGTATCAGTGTATCAAATCACTCATTCAGGTGACGGTAGAACCATAGAGTTTTCACCTCACCAAGTTGTAATCAAGGATCTAAAAGATCCTTAGCATGTTCTTGCAACTTGAATTGTTGATGATATTACCAGGTTGTACAAGTTTGACAACTTTGGGTCATTGTCTTTTCCATCAGTTTTTGTTGCTCATAGCGATAACTTGAGAAAACTTTGGCATCGGCGGTTTGGTCATCTAAACTATCACTCATTGCAGCAACTGTGTAATCAACATATGGTGACTGGTCTTCCTCTTGTTTCATGCAAAGATGGTGTTTCTATCGATTGTGTTATCGACAAACACCATCGGGACAATTTTCACAAAAGTGCCTCTTGGCATGCTTTGACCCCTTTGCAAGTTGTTCATAGTGACTTGTGTGGTCCACTTTATTCTATTTCACTTTTATGGGTACAAGTATTTCTTAAATTTCATTGATGACTTTTATAGATGCATTTGGGTTTACTTCCTAAAACTTAAGAGCGAACTTTTTGACAAGTTTTTGGCCTACAATGCCCTTGTAGAAAAGAAAATTGGACATCAACTTCAAAGGTTAAGAATAGATAATGGAGGCAAATATGTGAACAATAATTTCACAAGTTATTGCACTACATAGGGAATCCAAATGTAACACATTGTTCCATATACACCACAGAAAAATGGTGTTGCTAAGAGAAAGAATCACACTTTAAAATAAATGGCTAATTGTATGATCCAATCTTAGGGATTAAGTCTGAAGTATTGGGAGAAATCCATTAACTATGCAAATTACATATTAAATCGCACTCCCACAAAGACTCTTAAAAATATAACAACAGAATAAGCATGGAATAAACTTAAGCCAGATCTAAGTCATGGGATCACATTTTAGCATGGGCTCACATTTTTTATGAGAAAAGGAAAACATTGCAACCTAAAAGTGAGAAGTGTATATTTGTTGGTTATTCTGAAGATGTCAAAGGTTACAGACTTCTTCAACCACATTGTAATGAAATTATTATTAGAACAGATGTTAAATTTGATGAAAATATCTTGGCATGTTGGCCTAATTCATCGCTTGTGCCTTCTTTTGCCTCTGATCCATATTCAGTGTTTATTCCATCTATTATATCTATTCTAGTTTCTTCTTCTTCAGATGATGACAGTGAGGATGAAAATCCACCTCCTCCTTCTCACCTTCCTCCAAATGAGTCCATTGAACAAGAACCAACACCAACACCATCACTTTCTAGATGGGCCCGTTCAATGCGAGAAGCAGTTGGTGATCTTGTTGGTGATCCTTCAAATCAACGTCAGACACATTCACAGTTCCAGTGCACCTCTTCTCTTTTGGCTCAAGTTTAAGAGATGCATAATCAAGAGACATTTGCATAAGCTTCAGGTCATCCAAATTGGGATACATCAATGACTGAAGAGTATCGTTCTTTAATGGCAAACAATACATGGGATCTTGTACCTCTTCTGAAAGGAAGAAAACTTGTCAGATGTAAATGGATCTACAGAACTAAGTATGCATCAGATGGAAGTGTTGAAAGACACAAGGCTCAGTTATTTGCCAAAGAACTCTCCCAAGTTGAAGGAATTGAATATAGTGAAACATTTTCCCCCGTAGCCAAAATGAATTCCATATGCCTTGTTCTTTCCCTTGTTGCCTCACATAAATGGGAGGTCCATCAGATGGATGTTAAATCTGCCTTCTTGCATGGGGATTTGCAAGAATAAATCTACATGGAACGACCTCCTGGATATGTCTAGAATGAATATAACCTTGTTTGTCTCCTTAAGAAATCTCTTTATGGTCTTAAGCAAGCTCCTCGAGCTTGGTATGCAAAAATGGACAACTTTATTCTTGACACCGAATTTTCTAGATGCCATTCTGATCCTAATGTCTATACCAAGAAAGTAGGAAGCCATCTCATAATCCTTGTCCTTTATGTTGATGACCTTATCTTTACTGGTAGTGACTCAAAACTTTTAAACCATGTGAAAACCAACCTTAAGAAGAAATTTGAAATGGTAGACTTGGTATTTTTTCACTATTTCCTTGACCTCCAAGTTTTGCAAACCAAGGAAGGAATTTTTATTTCCCATTCTAAGTATGCTTGTGACCTTCTTCGTCACTTTCACATGGAAGATTGTAAACCAACCCCTTCTCCCTTCCAGTATGGAGTCAAGCTTGTTTCCACCTGTACTTGTCCCAAAGTTGATGCCACTTTGTACCGTTAGTTAGTTGGTATCCTCTTATACTTAAGTCATACATGTCCTGATCTTTCCTTTGTTGTTGGTCTTGTTGCCTGATATATGAAAAAACCCCATGAAAGCTATTGGAAAGAATATAAAAGAATACTTTGGTATGTTCGGGGTATAGTTTAGTTCGGGATACATTACAGTTCAGAGGGCAATCCTTTATTGGTTGGTTTCACTAATTCAGATTGGGCCGACGACCTTGATGATTTGAAATCTACTACATGTTATGTTTTCATCCTTGGTTCAGGACCTTTCACTTGGGCTTGTAAGAAACAACAAGATATTTCTCTTTCTTCAGCAGACGCATAGTACTGAGCAGTAGTTAATGCAAGTCAGGAAGCCTTGTAGCTTCGACGAATCCTTTTAGATTTTGGATTACAGTTTCAACATCCGACCATCCTTTGGTGCAACAATTAGAGTGCCATCAGGCTCACAAAAGACCCAATTCGACATCAGTGCAACAAACACATCGAGCTACACACGAACTTCATCAGAAATATCATTCATGATTGAGTTCTTGAAGTGCTCGTCTGCCCTACAAAAGATCAAGTTTTAGACATTTTCACAAAGTATCTTATAGAAGTGAAGTTTCCCAAACTTCAATCTATGTTGGGAGTTCAAAAAGTTGTTAGTAAGAGGGGATAGGATCTAATGCCTCCTTCCTTCTCCTATTGTGTCATCTTTGTAAATCCTTCAACCCTATCCCAAGTTGTTCTTAAGGGGGGATGTTAGGATATTTAAACACTTAGAAGTTAGTTAAAATCAACTTGGTCTAATGTGTCCTTAGGTAAAAGTGTGTTTCTTAGTGTGTTTCTTTAGTATGCATTAGTATGCAGTTGTAGTTAGTAAATCTGATGGTCACAATATATTCCTGACATAGAGTGATCTGATGGTTAATATTATCCTTGATCTTAATGAATACATTGATCTTTGGCTTAACACCCAATTGGTCCATGATATCTATTTAAAGAGCATGGAGGGTCATTTTCCAATGATCAATGGTGAGAAACTCTCTTGTAATTCTCTTTGTAATTTTTTTCTTTTGCATTAATAAATTGATCCAAGTGACCACATTGGTTGGGGCCATGGATGTTTCTTCATAGGGTTTTATCACATAAAAATATCGGTGTGTTGATATTTGATCTTGTCGTGTGAGTGGTTACTGAAGGTTTTCGTCCTCTATTGGAATACCTATGTTGTCGAACATTGGTGTTAGTATATAAAGCAAGTATACATATAAAATTAGATGGAATATAATTATACATACACAGTTTCCTTCTTTGTCAAGTGGACCTCCTCAAAGGCTGAGGTGTATTTTTTACTTCCTCTTATGAACTCTCTAACCTCTCATTATCATAAATTACATCATGAACTTTTGGATCATTTTCTAGTTCATCTTTCTAGGTCTTAGGTATAGCTAAACCATTGACTTCTTCTCATCCTCTTCTAATTGCACAATTGTAGGAGAAGACTTAACTTCTTTGAAAATAACATTTCTTCTATACAAAAACATGTTAGCCACAACTTCCTAAAGCTTGTACTCTCTCAAACTAATGTTATAGTTTATGAGGATACATTTCATCGCCTTGTTATCCAACTTTGACCACTTATCCCTAGGCACATGAGCATATGCTTCACAACCAATAACACAAAGATGTTGAAGTGAGGGATTTTTTCCCGTCCAAACCTCCATAGTGTCTTATCCACAAGTGTTGATGTGAGAGACCTCTTGATTAGGTAACACATGGTAGCAACTACTTCTGCCCAAAAAATCAGCTCTAACCTAGCTCCATTAAGCATACTTCTATGTCTTTCCATCAATGTCCTATTCATGTGTTTGGCAACTCCAATCTGTGAAAGGGTATATGGAATTGTCTTATATATTTCTATGTCATTAAGGATTGAACATAACCTATCAAGCTCTATAGAAAAAAACCTCACTGCCATTATTAGTCCTCAACACCTTAATCTTCCTACCAGTTTGATTTTCCAAGAGAGCCTTAAACTCCTTAAATTGACTAAAGACCTTGAATTTACTCCTAAGAAAATACATCCATGTCCTTATAGAATAATATTCAATGAACAATACATAATACAAATATTTAGAAACCGAAGGAAATTTAACAGGACCAAATACATCTAATGAATCAAGTCCAACAATCTAGAAAATTTTTGAGAACTAGAATAAAATTGAACATGAATAAGTTTTCCATAAATGAAATTATCACATAAATCAAATGCAAGAGTACAATCAGTCAATCCCTCAACAATTTTTTTTTTTCAAGACCCATAGGCCCTTTTCATCTGTATGGCCCAATCTCTAGTACCATAGTAATTCCTTCTCTATAGGTAAATTTCTCTTTGAGGCAAGAGCTCATTTAGGTAATTATAAAGCATGACCATCCAAGGTAGTTACAACACTCATCCTCGCATATCTCTTTGTGGCGCAAACCCCCTTCCCTCTAGAGGGTTGCTTGACCTCCCGATCTTTGATCGTTCGAATTATTGAGTCGAAGCAACTCTTCGGGTTCCTGCAGTTACCCAAAACCACTATACATACACATGCCCCTTTCTCCCAAGTGACCACGGCTACGACCGTGGGTCTATCTTTTCACGATTCAGACTCCGGGGATATCCCGAGCTATTCCTTCAACTTTTACCGAAGCGGGATTCTCCGAATCTGTGGACTTTCTCCACGCGTCTCCTTAGATTTGTCGGCCCCACTATAAGTTGGGTTTCACGACTTTGCGAAACTCTAGTTCCTTCGTCGACTAACTTCCGGACTTCCAACTCTCGAATTCCTTAATCCATTGCCATGTGGTCTCCCCACAATCAACGACTGAGATCAAATCGCGAGTTCGGACTTTGTGATTCTACACTTACAATCCTTCTAGATTTCCTGAACCACGAAGTTCCGAAACACCTTACGGCCAACCTTCGTGTAGTTCTCCCAGATCTGATGGTATGGAATCGTTTGCCTCCCTCCAGGATGAATCTTGTCCACTGAATTTTATAGAAACTTCAAGGACTTCTCTCCTTGAATATTTTTGTTGCTCCCCTCTTGAGCTTTTCTTCTTCGAATTTCTTTGGTTCCTCGGAACACTATCTTCGACACTTAGTTGAAATCTTGACATGTGCACACCTTGCAATGGGTTCTCTTCCACACTCAACTCCTTTGTGGGTGATTTCACACTCCTTGCGACTGCTCTCCACAACTTCTCTCTCCTGTGACTAAAATAGTGTTATTTCTCCTTGAGCTCTCGAGTTCAAAAGTGTTGTCACGCACTCCTTTCATACGTCGATGCACTCCTTGCACATACAAATTCTCACTATCTCTTCTGAGCTTACGAGTCGAAACAAAGTTGGTCACGCACTCCTTGCAGACACTATGCACTCCTTGCACTCGCTTAATGAAGAGGAAACAATTGAAACTTATTCACTCTCCACAACGACTCATATATTCAACCCTGTAAATGCATTCATAGATACAAGAACAAGAAATAATAGAGAATTGAAAAAATAAAAAAATAAAAACCTAAAAGTCTACCATTCACTCATCCAGATAGACACAATAATAACACACATTTGGGACAATATTCCTCTATTATATTCATTCAACTGAACATTAGATACATTCATACACTTCTTCTTTGTATCTCCTAGTTCTTGACTACAATGGAAATCTACACATTAGATTCGGCATCCTCTTATTGGCAACAATACAAAGCTTTATACAAAGGGACTCTTCGAGTCTTTCCCTCCAACCACTCTACAACTACCCTATCAAAATAAATGTTTTCAACTACTTAACATTTATTCCAATAAATATTGAGTCAAAAAGATAAGAGTGAACCCTCCAAACCTGTGCTGCGATCTTCATATTAAATAAAAATACATCCCCCCCATCGATCTCATGTGATGGTTCCGCCTTCGATCATTAAAGATGTTCATAACTCAAAATATTAGTCAGATATAACATTAATACACTATCTTTGGAATTCAAAATATTTCAAAGAATGCACTAGTGTGCCCAGCTATCTCCTACTTGTGCTTTGATGGCGATGCTCCATGGAGTCTCACAACCTTTCTGAAAAAGAAATTTGCAACATGTGTTGCATCATTGGTCTTCTGGCATGGGATAAAGTGTGCCATCTTTGAAAATTTGTCCACTACCACAAATATGGAATCACTTCCTTTTTGTGTCCTTATCAGTCCCAACATGAAATCCATGCTTATCGCATTTCAAGGTCTCTCTGGAATAGGTAATGATTGATGAAACCCAATTTTTTGCTTCTTCCCCTTGGCATACTGACAAATTTTACATTTGTTCACAAACCTCTTCACCTCTGCTCTCATACCTGGCCAATAATATGAACCGTTTAATTGAGTAAATGTTTTTTCATGGCCAAAATGTCCGGCTAGACCTCCGCTATGCTTTTCATTCAGCAAATTCTCCCTCATCGAACATCTTAGTATGCACAATTGGCACCCTTTAAACAACAACCCATTTTGAATCAAATATTTGTCCCATTGGATTTTTTCTCTGAGTATAGGATTCACACATGCTGCATATGCTTCTCCGAAATTTGGATCATTGTGCTACATTTCCTTAAGGTGATCAAACCCCAAGGTCTTGACTTGAAATTCCTGCAGAATCAAAATTCTCCTGCTCAATGCATCGGCAACCTTGTTAGCATTACCAAAAATATGTTTAATGACAAAAGTGAAAATTTGCATAAACTCTATCCATTTGGCGTGTCTCTGGTTTAATTTCTCATGTCTGGTTATGAATTGCAAATCTTGGTTATCATTATACAAAACAAACTCCTTTGGTACAAGATAGTGCCTCCACTTCTTCAAGGCTTGAATTATGGCATAGAACTCTTTGTCATATGTGGAGTACTTCTTCTTTTTTTCATTCAACTTCTCACTGAAATACGCAAGAAGTCTATTTTCTTGACTTAAGACCACTCCAATTGCAACCTCACTCGCATCACATCTCACCTGAAATGTCTTTCTGAAATCCGGTAGTACTAGAATCGGTTGTTCCGTTATTTTCTCCTTCAATATGTTGAAGCTCCTCTCAACCTACTTTGTTCATTTGAAAGACTTGTGTATTTTCTTCACTGTATCCATCATTTGAGCACTAATCTCACTAAAATTTGTGATGAACTTCCGATAGAAACTTGCTAATCCATGAAAGCTTCTCACCTCAAAGATATTCTTTGGTGACGACCATTGTCTGATTGCTTTCACCTTTTCAAGATCTGTCTTCAATTCATTTGAAGAAATCACAAAACCCAAGTAAATGAGTTATGTCTTCATGAAAGAGGACTTTTTCAGATTAATCAACAATTTCTCTTGTTTCAACCTCCTCATCACCAATGTCAAATGTCTCAAATGTTCCCCCTGAGTCTTGCTAAATACCAGTATATCATCCAAATATACAATCATGAATTTTTCGATGAAATGTTTTAACACTTCATTCATCAGCCTCATAAAAGTACTCGGGGTGTTCGTCAATCCAAAAGGCATAATAAGTCATTCATACAACCCCTCATTTCTCTTAAATGTTGTTTTCCATTCATCACCTTCCCTCATTCTTATCTAGTGATATCCACTTTTCAAATCTATTTTTGAAAAATAGTTAGCTATGCTTAGGCAATCCATCAAGTCATCCATCCATCTTGTTTATGGCCCTTGAGTCTATACACATTCTCCATCCTCCATCCTTCTTCAGACTCAGTACAATTGGTACTACACATGGACTCAAGCTTTCTCTGACCAACCCTTTGTCTGACAGATCCTGAACCTGTCTCTTCACCTCCTCATTCTCTTGAGGTGTCAACCTGTACATTACTTTGTTTGGCAGGTTTTCTCCTAGTGCTTCTGATGATTGATACTTTGTTTGGAAGTATCAATGTGATGACTGATACTTTTGATAGGTGGCAATGAGCTTGGAAACTCATCCACTACTATATCGGAAAAATTATCTAGAAGTTCCCGAACTTCCTCAGGAAAATCATCCATCGAAGTACTAGTAAGGATAACCCTCGGCTTCCTCACTACAAGAAACTGCATCTCATGTTCCTTCTTTACTTCATTCAGGAGTTCCTTCCCACTCATGAGAAGTATACTCGTGCTAGCTTCATCCTTCACCTTTTTTTCTTCAATTGGCAACAACATGTGTGTCCTACCATTCTTCTCCAAAGTATAGGTGTTTCTTCTCCCATCATGAATGACATTCTTGTCATACTGCCAGGGTCTTCCCAACAAAACATGACATACATCCATGGGAATCACATCACACATAATTTCATCCCTATATCCTCTTATTTTAAATTCAACCAGAAATCGTTTAGTTACCGTTACCTGATGACCTTTCTGCAACCATGAGACTTTGTATGATGTAGAGTGTACAGTCATCTCCAGCTCTAGCTTCTCCACCATCTCTGTGGATACTAAGTTGTCCGTGCTCCCACTGTCAATTATCACCTTGCAAACTTTGTCCTTCATTTTGCAGGCTGTCTTGAACAAATTGTTCCTTTGCGCTGACTTTTCAGTCTTCGACTCTTGTTTCAAAAGAACCTTCTTCATAATCAAGGGTTTCCCGTCCTCTGCACCTTCTGCCTCAACATATTGCTTCTGTGCTTCTGAAATGTGAGCTTCACCTCCTCCTTTCTTCCTCTCGGGACAATTCCAAGACATGTGCCCTATTTTTCCATAGGCATAACATCTTACTTCTCCTCCTCTGCCTCTTTCTTTTCCTTTGTGAAAAGAGTTTATACCACCACTCTGCCTTCCTCGGGAAATTCCTCCTCTCTCAAAGTGACTATGTGGTTTCTTCACCTCGTCTTTGGGCTTCTATGCTTTATCCTGGGAAACTCCTTTGCCTCTGTTCAAGCTTCAACCCATGTTTTGTTGATTGTACCTCATGGCCAACTTCTCTTATGCTTTCAGCGCAATTTGATACACATCCTCTACTGTTCTGATTGTCGCCATGTTGATTTCGTCCTGGATATCATACCTGAAGCCATTGATGTATCTGTCAAAATTTTCCTTGTCTCTCTCTCTATCAAACCCTAATGTTCAATCTGTATAACTCCTCTATGTACTCATTCACAGTCATCCCCTTCTGTCTCAGGTTTTGCATTCTCCTGAACAGATTTATCTAGTAATCCTTGGGTATGAATTTCTCCTTTAGTTTGGCTACCATTTGATCCCAATTCTTAATCTTTTGTTTACCTTTGTTTCATCTATCAGCCTGCAATTCATCCCACCATAGTGTTGCATGTCCCTTCAACATGGTGACAACATGTCTCACCTTTTTCTCCTCCTCAACTTCTTCATAGTCGAAATACTTGTCCATTGCTCGTATCCAATCAAGAAATTCCTCCATGTCTAAGTTACCTTCATACATTAGGACATCGATCTTTGCTCTGGCTCCCAACTTGACAACCGCTCTCAGCAAGCGTTCTTCCACAGCATCCTCAGCTATCGCTTCTTCGACCTCTACTTCTTCATTATCTTCCCCGCTGACGTCTCTAGCATCAGGTTCTCTCCTTTTTGTTGTTTCCATGGCATCCAGCCTCGCTCTGAGCTCTCTCATCTCCCTTTCCATAGGATTATTTTCTACGGGTGGCTCAACATGTCTTCTAGGTGGCATTGTGTTGACGTATTTGATGCCTCTCGTCGATACCAACCTACTTCTCTTTCCACAGAAATCAATTTTGTGTCTGCTCTGATACCACTCCGGTGCAAACCCCCTTCCCTCTAAAGGGTTTCTCAACCTCCAAGTCTTGGATTGTTCGAATTACTGAGTCGGAGCGACTCTTCGAGTCCCCATGGTTACCCAAAACCACTATACATACACAGGCCCCTTTCTTTCAAGTGACCAAGACTACGACCATGGGTCTATCTTTTTGTGATTTGGACTCCGGGGATATCCTGATCTCTTCCTTCAACTTTTCCCAAAGTGCGATTCTCTAAATATCCGGACTTTCGCCACGTGTCTCCTTAGATTTTTCGGCCCCACTATAAGTCGAGTTTCGCGACTTCGTGAAACTCTAGGTCCGTCGTCCACGAACTTTCAGACTTCCAACTCTCGGATTCCTTATTCTGCTGCCACGTTCTCTCCCCGCGATCAACGACTGAGATAACATCGTGAGTTAGGACTTCATGATTCTATACTTACAATCCTTCTATATTTCCCGAACCACGAAGTGCCGAAACACCTTACAACCAACCTTCACGTAGTTCTCCCATATCTAACGGTCTAGAATCGTTCGCCTCCCTCTGGGACGAATCTTGTCCATTGACTTTTATGGAAACTTCAGGGACTTCTCTCCTTGAAGATTTTTGTCGCTCCCCTCCTGAGCTTTTCTTCTTCATCTTTCTTTGGTTCCTCGGAACACTATCTTCGACACTTAGTCGAAATCCTGACCTGTGCACACCTTGCAATGGGTTCTCTTCCACACTCAACTCCTATGTGGGTGATTTCGCACTCCTTGCGATTTCTCTCCACAACTTCTCTCTCTTGTGACTAAAATAACGTTATTCCTCCTTGAGCTCTTGAGTTCAAAAAATTTGTCATGCACTCCTTGCACATACAAGTTCTCTCTATCTCTTTTGAGCTTACGAGTCAAAATAGACTCGGTCACGCACTCCTTGCAGACACTCAAGAGAAAACAATTGAAACTTATTCACTCTCCACAGCGACTCATATATTCAACCATGTAAATGCATTCATAGATACAAGAACAAGGAATAACAGAGAATTGAAAAAAAAAAAAACTAAAAGTCTACCATTCACTCATCTAGATAGACACAATAATAACACACATTTGGGACAATATTCCTCTACTATATTCATTCAACTGAACTTTACATACATTCATACACTTATTCTCTGAATCTCCCAGTTCTTGACTACAATGGCAATCTACACATTAGATTCAACAGCCTCTTCTTGGAAACAATACAAAGCTTTATACAAAGGAACTCTTCGAGTCTTTCCCTCCAACCACTCTACAACTATCCTATCAAAATAAAGGTTTTCAACTACTTAACATTTATTACAATAAATATTGAGTCAGCCAGATAAGAGCGAACGCTCAAGATCTGTGTTGTGATATTCATATTAAAGAAAAAATGCATCCCCCCCATTGATCTCATGCGATAGTTCAACCTCTGATCATTAAAGATGTTCATAACTCAAAATATTTGTCCGATATTACATTAATACATTATCTTTGGAATTCAAAATATTTCAAAGTACGCACTAGCGCACCCAACTGTCTCCCGCTTGTGCTTTGATGGTGATGCTCCTGCATCACTTTGCTGCAAGAACTGAAGAACTATTGCACTTAACAATGCAAGCATCAAACTGAAACATAGTGCCCACATAAAACCCTTGGCAAGAATCACAACTCCTTGCATCATCTTACACCCTCCAATAAGGAAAAAAAACATGCACATTTGCATCATTAAGCTTACTTATTGTAGTAGGTTTTGTGCCAAACTCAGAATGTGTAAAACTCCATTGATCCCCTTCACTCTGCCATCAAGGAATTTGATCAAGACTTTTCCATGGCCAATTTTCTTTAGATGAGAATCATCACTAAGGTATATGCTTCCACCATTACATTTATCGTAACACTAGTAGATGTGAATTCATGTGGAAGGAAATTTCATAGTTTATCAACCATGCACTATGACATGCTTAGGTTGCTAAGGTTGCAATAAAATCATCTCCGCCATCCTCCTAAGAAGATTTTTTGAAATCATCATCAAAATAATTTGTATTCTTCTTATTCTCCTTTTTCTCTTCCTTGAAGTCTATTTTGAAATGATCAACCTTGTAGATCCAACATCTTTCCTTGTACTTTCCAAGAGACTTAGATCTCCCATGGGATTTGGATTTTCCATTATCCCTCTTCTTTCCTCTCTCTTTCAATCTTCCATGAACAACCAAGGTTGCCTTAGTTGATTCAAAATCCCTCTGCCTCATCTCCTTTGAGAGTAAAGCAATGACAACCTCATCAAGCACCAATTTCTTTGTAGTTCTTCCAACAACCATTACTAGGTTGTCTCATGAATCTAGCAAAGAACAAAAAGGGTCATGCAACGATCCCCCTCTCCGTCTACACTACAAATGAGTTCAACTAGGTCATAATGGTATAAAGACATTTATATGCTTAGATACATAATCACCATCTCTCATTCTCAAGGTGTACAATGTTTTTTGCAGAAAAAGTTGTTTAACTAAGGATTTAGCTCGGTACAATTCTCCCAACTTCTTTCAAAGACTTTCCATGGTGGGTTCTTCATAAACATTCAATAACACTGACCAAACAAATCTTGATAAAGCTTCTTATCTTTCTCTCCAACACTACCCAGTCTATGTGTTTCATAGCAAAGGGTTTGTTTTAGGGTACTACAACCCATGGATCTTGATCTATGAGTGAATCCTCCATCTTGAGCTTCCACAACTCAAAGTTAATGCCATTAAACTTATCCATTTATAGCCTTGGTGTGCTCACCATTTCCCTGCAACAAGATTTCCTTCTACACAAGCTCCCACTCAAACCAAGATTGTATCCAAAATCCTTATCCCTAACACCTAGGATTCAATGTGATTAGGATCTGACACCAAATGAAAGAAAGTTGAAGTGAAGAATACACTCCCCACTTTTATCATTGATACATACAATCATTAGACATACAACTACATAAAACAAGTAACATGTAGACATACAATCATTACATAGTAATTTATTAGGGAAAACTCTTTTAAGAAAAAAAAAAAAACACACTCCAAAGCAAGCTCAATGTATTATTCAACAACAAACAAATGTTGCAATACACTTTTAGAGTCTATGTGCTCTTAACAAGAATTATCAACATCATTTATATTCTATAGAAATTTTAGTTGAATAATAATACCTTCAATAACCCAGAGTCACAATACCTCCAACCTAAGCACTCAACATATAGGTATAATGAAACCATAAATATCAAACCATTTATTGTTTCTAATTCCTCATGTAGGAAACAATCAATAATTTTTAGCTTTTACTAAAATTGTTACTTCATGCATGAGATAACTACCATAACTTTTTTGTCTTTTACTAAAAAGCTCAATGCCACAACTTTTTTGGCTTTTACTAAAAATCTCATTGTCACAACTTTATTGGCTTTTACTAAAACAGTAACTACCACAACATTTCTATCCTTTACTAAAAACTAATTGCTAGCATGCATGCCAATTCTCACTGAGATAATTGCAAGGTGTATGACACTTCTACCCTAACATCCCACTCCAAATCCCAACTAGAAGCCATGCCTATGGCTTCCACGATATCATTTTTAGATGGATGGAGGCCACATTGTAGTCCTCTCATTTCCCCAAGAAGACAACAATGAAAACCATGAGCCATATCACCCCTCCCTTGCTTTCCTTCTAATTCTTCCAAGGCTCTGGAATCACCAAAGGGGCACCTAGGAACGTTGATGACCATATTCACCATTAGACTGAGATATTTCTCTCTTTGCGTGACACAACCCTATAGAAATAAAGTGCAAAGAAAACCTTTCAAACCATTTAACCCAATGATTCGGGATCTTTTCGTCGGGTGACTTATTAAAGAATTGTATTAAATGAGCATAAACAAAAGTACACCATAAAGAAGGAAAAGCTCAAAATTTAAGAGACATAATCATGCAATATGAACACAAAGAACTTGATAACGGAGTTCATCCCTGGTGGACTACGTCTCCAGGTCCTACTCTCAAATGAGTAGGTCTTTTTATTAACTCCACAAAAGAATTGGGCAAAATACATGAATATACCTCATTCTGGAGTTAAGCCACATAAGATTTACTCAGATCAGAAAACTAACACCACCACTGCGTTCGTGGCATCGTTATACCTAAAAATGACTGTCTCCATGTCTCAATCCGAGTCAGACACTTTCGGGCCCCCGAGACACCCCTACCTCGGTTTCTGTGCCACTTCTCCTGCAATTAATGACTAACAGATCTCGAAATCCATGCCAAAATATTGAAAAATACGCCCAAATCCATACTGTACAGATTTACTCGGTTAGCCCCTTCTCTATTCTCTCGTGTGTCTTTGAATGGACTGCCCGAAACCCCCTTATATAAAAATTCTGGGTAGTTATGTCATAATGAGGAAGTTATGCGCATTGGTTATGGAGGCTAATTTAAGGCATAGACTGTTGGGGAGGTTCCAGGGTTGAATCCCACAGACTCCCTATTTTACACATGTGTTATAACTGATTTTTTGCGCGCTTGCTAAAACTGGCGGAGGTTTTGGTGGGCAGTTAAATGGCGGAATCTTCTAAATATAGTGGAATATGTTAAATATGGAGGTTTGTTGGTTAAGCCCCCTGAGGAACATTAAGGTCGCGTGGTTTTAAAACACGTGATCAGAGGCTGGGCCAAAGGCCTAGCCCCTCCCTTTTGGCGCCTTAGTTCAAGTTTAAATTTAAATATTATTTAAACCATATTTCAAACAAGAACCAACATGTGGTGTAGTGGTAAGCGTTGATTTGTGGGGCCTTTGGGCTATTTGAAGGTCATGAGTTCGACTCTTGGGGAGTCGAACAAACGTTTGCACATTCCAGCCATGGGAGGGGTGACACGTGGTAGCCCATGACTAGGCCACGTGGCACCATATAACTGGTCCACATAAAAAACTGCCACTTGTCACAATTTGATTTTCCAATGAAGTTGACATGTGTCATCACTGAACATGCCCATGTGTCTTCCATGCCACGTCATCTTTCCAACTCATATCTTCCACGTGTCACCCTTGCAGTGGTGCCACGTGTCACTTTGACTTTTCCTTGTTTGACCAAGTTTCATTGAACTTTGACCGCTTATAACTTTTGATTTGTAACTTCGTTTGACGAGTCGTTTACGTCGTTAGAAAGCTTGCGATGCTCTCTTCGCGATTATGCACTTTTCACTGAGTTTTTGGAACTTTGAATTTTTTCCCTTTCTCTGCCTGCTGAAGCCATTCTGAGCGTTCCGAGTTGGTTCTATGCATTCTGATTTATCTTAATCTTCTCTGGATCCTTTTTAGATCACGCCTTCCCACTGAGAGCTTTTTGGACCACCAAAATCTTTCATCAATCAATTGGTAAGTAAGGAAAGAGTTCCCTCACCTTATCTTTCTCAATCCACTTTGCCTTGCTTGGATGTGTGCCCTTTAAGCCCACTCGAAGATAATCAACATCACCTCTGCGTGAAGTCCTCGTCCTTCTGTCCAAGATGATATCTTCCTTTAACTCATCCAAGTACTTAGGTGCAAACTCATCAACTGATGGTATTGAAACTTCCTCATCCTGATCCATGATCATGGGAGGTTCAAAAAGTTTCAAGTTCTCTACATTCACAACTGAATAAATCTGCATATAAGGTGGAAGATATAAATGAAAAGCATTAGTGCCACTTTTCTCCAAAATAGTGAAGGGTCCATATCGGATGGGCTTGAGTTTCTTGCCTTCACCCTTCAATCGTTCCTTGCTGATATGAAGCCATACCCGGTCTCCAACTTGGAACTAATGATCAACCATGTGCTTGTCATGTCGAGCTTTATACTGTGCTTGACTCTTCTCTAATTATTCCCTGATTGCCTGGTGCATCTGTTGAATCCTCTGGATGAACTTGCGGGCTCTGTCCTCTGTTTGTTCTTCATTCACATTGGCAACTCTCCCATACATCAAGTCCAAAGGAACCTTTGGTAGGTACCCATAACATGTCTCAAAAGGTGAACTCTGAGTGGATGAATGTAAAGCTCGATTATAAGCATGTTGTACATAAGGTATCTGTTCATCCCATAACTTAGGATGCTTGTTGCAGTAGCCTTGAAGCAAAAGTACCATTGTTCTGTTTACCACCTTTGTCTATCTGCCAGTCTTTGGATGAAAAACAATGCTCCTCTTCAACTTGGTGTCCATCATTCTCCACAAACTAGTCCAAAAATCCCTAAGGAATCAAGTATCTCGATCTGAGACAATGGACGTGGGTAATCCAAAGTGAACCCAAACATGTTGAAAAAAGAGATTAGCAGTATGCTCAATAGTGATTTGCTTTTTACATGGCATCAAGATACAGATCTTGTTGAACCTATCTACTACGACATACAAATAATCATGACCCCCCCTAGTCATTGGTAAACCCCCCACAAAATCCATGGAAATGCTTTCCCATGGATGGGATGGAACAGGAAGTGATGAGTATAGCCCCAATTTTCTATTAGTGGGCTTACAAGTAGAACATTTCACACACCCCTTTACATATTTACTTACAATTGTTTTCATTTGAGGCCAGTAACAAAACCTCTGCAAATGAGCTATAGTTTTTCCTACCCCAAAATTCCCCGATACAAGAGAAGTATGAGCTTCTCGTATTACATGGACTCGTTCACTTGTAGGAATACATAGCTTCCCAAGATGATAGAGTAACTTTCCCTACAAACAATAATTCTCTACCTGTGCACCATGGGTTAGCTTCTCATATACTTCTTTAAAATCTTCATCAATGGCATATTTCTCTACATAGATATCATGAGATAAAGAAGTATTCTTCAAAATAATAGAAGTAGCAATAGGAGGTCTAGAAAGCATATCGGCTACCTTGTTACTTGTACCCTTCTTGTACTTTATTACCAAATGAAATTGTTGTAGAAAACCCATCCATCTGTAGTGTCGAGATTGCTGCAATTTGGTCTGTGCCTGAAGATATTGTAAGGGCTGGTGATCTGTATGTGTGATGGTTTCATTCCCTAACAAGTAATGCTTCCATTTCTTTATGCTTTGAACTAATGCATACAATTCTTTATCATATGTAGGATAGTTAACAACAGCTTGGTTAAAAGTCTCAGAGTGGTAACATATAGGCTTACGATATTGCATCAATACTGCACCCATGGAATATCCACTGGCATCTGTCTCGATCTTGAATGGATGTTGAAGATTCGGCAGTGCTAATACTGGTGCGGTACTAATCTTCTCCTTCAAAATGTTGAAATGTTTATGTTGCTTTCCTTCTCACTGAAAAGTGTTCTTCACACTGGTTAAGGCATGCAAAGGAGTTGTGATAAAAGAGAAGTTGGGAACGAATCTTCTCCAATACTAGACTGCACCCAAGAAGCTTCGGACTTCGGTTACACTCTTTGGCTCAGGCCATTTCACAATTACTTCAATTTTGGAAGGATCAATCTTCAATTGTCCTCCTCCCACGATATGACCTAAGTATATAAGTGCAGTCTTGCCAAATTCACATTTTGACATTTTCACATAAAACTTTTCCCTTTGCAAAGTATCCAATACTTGTTTTACATGCATTACATGTTCATCCCAAGTCCCGCTGAAAACAAGAATGTCATCTAAGTATGCAATCACAAAGTCATCCAAGAAAGGCCTAAATACACCATTCATCACACACATGAAAGTTGTCGGAGCATTACAAAGTCCAAACGACATAACTAACCACTCAAACAATCCTTGTTTGGTCTTAAAGGTAGTCTTCCATGATTCATGCTCTACAACCCCGATTTGATGATATCCACTGCGCAAATCCAACTTAGTGAAATAAACAACATTCTTTAACTAATCAAGTAAATCATCTATGCGAGGAAGAGGGTATCGATTTTTCACCGTGATTTTATTTAAGGCTCGGTAATCGACACACATTCGCCATGTGCCATCTTTCTTTGGCACCATCACGATCAGAGAACCACAAGGAGATGAACTGGGCCTGATGACCCCTTGATCCAATAAGCCCCGTACCTACTTCTTGATCTCTGTCATCACCAAAACTGACATCATGTACATGCCCACATTAGGCAAAGGAGAATCCTACTGCAGATGTATCTCATGTTGGATTTCCCTCTTAGGAGATAATCCATCTGGTTCCTGAAAAATATCATCATACTTAGAAACAATATAAGGTTAATTCTTTTTTATGAGACGGATCACATCCTTGGAAAGCATTAGATGTCTCGACATCTTTCTTATTGACGACCATGGGTACATATCTCATATTAGTGGTTATGAGTCTTTTCATTTGCCTTGCACTAACAAGCGTCATATTCACCCTCATGTTGTGAGCTCTAACAATATATTCCACTCCCCCTTTTGTAAGGTGGTATTTGTTCTCGTGATGAAAGAAGACTTCTTTTCTATCATAAAGATACAGACTTCCCAACACTATGCCACATATATGAAGCGATACAACATCCAAATCTACTTCATCAATCAACTTTGAAGCAATAGCAAATCTAACCCTACATTGTTTGGTGACATTAAGTTTTGCTTTGTCACATACCCAACCAAGAGGGTAAGGCTTTGGATGTGGTTTCATTACATGACCCATCTTCTTAACAAGTGCTTCAGATATTAAGTTTATTTGGGAACTCGAATCAAATAATGTATCTATCTTAGTATGCTTAGATACAACTCGTATATGAAATAACTCATTCCTCTTTTGTTCATCAATATGAGATTCATCGGTGGAACTTGAACTAGCATGAAGAGAATCTTTACCTTGTACTCCAGCTGTTGTGATCTTTCCTTCATCTCCTGATTTGGAACCAAGATCTTGTTGCACTGTAGCAATAGTCTTTTTCTTCCCTTTTTCACTGAACTGTTTCGGTTTCTTTTTCAGAAGCAGTTTCCAACAATGTTCTTCATCATGACCGCTCCTCTTGCAATGAGTGCAAGATGGTTTTCCTCCTTCTCTTGTTACTGTAGCGGTCTTCTTTCCCTTCCTTTTAAACTTCTTGAAAGTCTTTTGTGGGAAATTGGAAGGTTTCTTCATGGGATTTTCTTGAACATGTTTCCCCCTATTCTCAAGGTGAGTGGCTTGCACACAAACTTCGTCAAGACTAGTGGGGTTAAACAAGAGCAAAGTATGACAAATATAACTATGAAGTGCGCCAATATACTTCATTAAAGTTTCATAATAATCCAAAGGAATATTCAATGCTAAAGCTTGCTTCCTAAATTCCTCTGTGAAACTTTGTACGTTCTGACCTTTACTCTGTCTCAACATTTGTCATTCCATCATTGCTTTATGTAAATACCCTAATGGATAGAACTGCTTCCTTATCTCTGTTTTAAAAACCAACAATGAGGAAAGAAGCTTACCACACTTACTTATGTCCTGTAGCTTGCTCTCCCACCATACGAGAGCAGTGCCTTCCAACCGAAGAGAAGCCAGTGGCAATTTAACTTCCTATTCGTCAATATGTTGAACACGACAATATACTTCAACCTGTCGAATCCAATTGTCTAACTTTTCAGGATTAGAATCTCCATTAATCATAGGTAAAGAAAAATTTACATCAAGCTTTAATAAAGGTTTCTTAAAATAGGCTTTATGGTTAGAATGCTCAGAGTGATGAGAATTCTCAGAGGAAGAACTAGAACTTGAAGGCGAAGACGGAGGCTCAGGAGGATCTCCTCCAACCCCTTGATTTAACGAAGCATCGTCATCTACATGTGCTTCCTTTTTCTTCTCCTTCTTCTTCATCCTCTTCTCGTAATCTCCATACATTCGTTCAACGATTTCTAACATGCGATAAAAGACCATGTGAAAGTTTTTCTCTTGTTCATCACGCTTGTCCTCTTCTGCCATCTTCTTCCTTCGGGATGTACGACCAAATACAGGATTGAACGTCTTAAGAGCTCCTTCACCCTGCTTATGCTTGGACCTAGTAAGCATTCATACTCAATAATTCAAGTCAAAGACGACTGCTCTGATACCAACATGATCCGAGATCTTTTTGTCATGTGACTTATTAAAGAATTGTATTAAATGAGCATAAACAAAAGTACACAATAAATAAGGAAAAGCTCAAAATGAAAGAGACATAATCATGTAATATGAAAACAAATAACTTGATAACAGAGTTCATCCCTGGTGGACTACGTCTCTGTGTCCTGCTCTCAAATGGGTAGGTCTTTTTATTAACTTCACAAAAGAATTGGACAAAATACATGAATATACCTCATTCTGGAGTTAAGGAACAAAAAAATTGTTCAAATCAGAAAACTAACACCACCACTGCATTCTTGGCGTCGTTTTACCTAAAAATGACTATCTCCACGCCTCAATCCAAGTCTGACACTTTCAGGCCCCCAAGACATCCCTGCCTCGGTTTCCGTGCCACTGCTCCTACAATTAATCATTGACAGATCTCGAAATCCATGCCAAAATATTGAAAAATGCACCCAAATCCATACTGTACGGATGCGCTCAGCCAACCCCTTCTCTGTGCTCTCGTGTGTCTTCGAATGGACTGCCCAAAACCCCCTTATATACAAATTCTGGGCAGTTATGTCATAATGAGGAAGTTAGGCGCATTGGTTATGGAGGCTAATTTAAGGCATAGAATGTTGGGGATGTTCCGGGGTAGAATTCCATAGACTCCCTATTTTACACATGTGTTATCACTGATTTTTGGCGCACTTGGTAAAACTAGTGGAGGTTTTGGCGGGTGGTTAAATGGCGGAATCTTCTAAATATAGTGGAATATGTTAAATACGCAGGTTCGTTGGTTAAGCCCCCAGGCGGGCAGAACATTAAGGCGGGCGGAACATTAAGGTCGCATGGTTTTAAAACACATGATCAGGGGCTGGGCCAAAGGCCGAGCCCCTCCCTTTTGGCACCTTAGTTCAAGTTTAAATTTAAATATTATTTAAACCATATTTCAAACGATAACCAACATGTGGTGTAGTGCTAAGCGCTGATTTGTGGGCTACTTGAAGGTCATGAGTTCGACTCTTGAGGAGTCAAATAAAATTTTGCACATTCTAGCCATGGGAGGGGTGCCATGTGGCAGCCCATCACTGGGCCACGTGGCACCATATAACTGGTCCACATAAAAACTACCACTTGTCACAATTTGATTTGCCAATGAAGTTGACATGTGTCATCACCGAACGTGCCCATGGGTCTTCCATGCCACATCATCTTGCCAACTTAGCTGTGCCACGTGTCACCCTTGTAGTGGTGCCACGTGCCACTTTGACTTTTGCTTGTTTGACCAAGTTTGACTGAACTTTGATCGCTTATAACTTTTGATTCGTAACTCCATTTAACGAGTTGTTTGCGCCATTAGAAAGCTTGCAACGCTCTCTTCGTGATTATGCCATTTTCACTGAGTTTTTGGAACTTTGAATTTTTTCCCTTTCTCTGCCTGCTGAAGCCATTCTGAGCATTCTGAGTTGCTTCTATGCATTCTGAGTTATCTTAATCTTCTCTGGATCCTTTTTGGATCACCCAAACTCCCTCAAATGTTTCCATGTTTGATGGGACAAGTAATAACATAGACCAATTCAATGGAGCTTGCAAACACAAAGATCAAAGGGGCATTTGCTCCAAATTAAGACCGTAATTATATTGAATAAGGCAATCAAACAAATGTATTTAATCCTTTCCATCCACCACATGCATGGTACATGAAAAATGGATGGAGGAGACCCCCACCTTTAATTGCTAATCTGATCCCTATGGAGCATCATAGATAGTGGAACCATGATCAAGGGAGAGGGTGGGATGATGCTCTTGTCTTCATTCTACAACAAAAATTTGTTTCTTTAGTGTAGCATTCATATTAGACATTCTCTCTATATCTGTATTGAGCTCTCACATACCTTGGTAGTAAGAGACAAAGTGAAATTTTCTGGCAAAAGAGATTTCCCTTTGGATAATTCTGGCTATTCTCAATTCTCGGGGTAGGATTTCTCTCCACAACAATTTAATAATGATGGTCGAATCCCCTATGTTGATAACATCTTGGATCTCATTTTCCAAGAGCACGTTGATTCCTTTGAATGTTGTGAGGGTCTCCACCTCACTTTTAGAGGTAGTGTCAAGGCCTCATACTAGCACTAAATTTTTTTTCCCATCGAAGTCAAAAAAACTTCCACATGCACACCACCCTGTATGTCTAACCTATAATTAGACCCTTTATGTTATAGTGAAAAACTAAATTCCAATTTTTTAACATTAATACTTGTCTATTAATAAAATGGTTTTTAAAAGAAAAAACAATTAAATGCAAGTATATCATTTAAAGGTATTAGTTATATTGGTGATTTTTTGGTTGCTAAAAATAATGGGAGAAGAAACTGACATTTTTGGCTTGAAGTTGGGAAGAATCATTTTGGCTTGATGTAATCACAACTAACATAGTACAATCCGATCATAATAGGGTTATTAGAGAGTGTTGATGCATTAAAAACGATTATTTCATCAATCTTAAGTTGCAATGTCAGTGAAGATTACCTAGCTAAATTCCAATGATGGCAAACTCAAAAAGGTAAAAAACATAGAATTGTTTTCCTTCTTCATACATAAAAGTCCACAAAATAAAATTTATTTGAAATACATCATTAATATCATTTTACCCTTTCGCACTATCTTATAACTTCAACTTACTCAGGATATGAATGCCCAAGGTTTTTGATGGCTCTCAAGTGCATTTGCGACCTACAAAATTTCCAAAGTCCAGCAAATTTATTAGAACTTTGCAAACTTATATCATCAAACTTGAAAACGAGTTGTTGGAAGAGTGCATTTTAAATAACTCACATTGAAGACAAATCCCACTAGTGCAATTGGTTTCCTAGGGCCTTGCTCTGTAAGGCAGCCCAGAGTCGATACTCTGTGGTAGTCGATAGGAGACACCTAAAATCTAGGCATGTTAAGGGTTGATGTGGCTTAGAGCAGATACGATCCTCGAGTTCGCGTGATTTTGACAGCTTAGATGATCCTGAGTCTCGGTTTCTTAGACTAGAGACTAGTCCCTCAAATCATGAACACACTAACATTAAAAAAAAAAATAATAACCCACATTAAATGTAAATAATATATTTTCCAATATATAAATAATAATAAAAAAAATAAAAAATACAATTTGTAAAATTAAATTTAATAAAAATAAAGATGAATTTTTCATCAAGGCATTTTTAAAAAACTTTTTTAATCATTAAAATGAATTGGGTGTCCTCCATAACGCCAACCATTTAACATTGTATTCCGTTATAAAATGAATTCCAATAAAGCTAAGGCCTTTCTATTGCAAAATGAATTTGGGTGTCCCCCCATTCAACAATTTTAAAGAGAGCCTTTAGTAGTCACTTGATTTGATAAATCATTTTTATTGAGTAATAATTCATAACAATCATTTGATTTGAATTTTTTTTTTAATAATACCCCAAAGTTATTAAAGTAAATATCATATTATAATGGTCTAGGTGATTATTAGGTACAGGTATTAATCAAGTTATTTCATGTTTTTATATTGTTTATTTGACTTTTTTAGTGTGTTTCTTAGTTTATTTCACATTCATAAAGTGAATTGACTTGTTTAAGTTGTAATTTTTATAAGAAAGTTTTTACTTTTTTATTATGAATGAAATTTTGATTTCCGTTATGTATTCATGTTATGTCATATGGTATTAGAGTTCAATATTCTTTAAATTGTATAAAAAGTTTGCTTTTAAAAGACAAAGTTTCCACTCTTATAATTTCAACCTATCAATCTTTACTCACAAACACTTATCACCAACTACCATATTAAAAAAAACAATTTTACTCAATATCTCTACTCAACATCAAACAAGATTTACTCACTAACAAATACCTAAATAAACAAATCAAGAAAGCCTTAAATTATGGCTATAAGAAAACCTTAATTTATCAAGAAAGCCTTAAATTATGGCTATAAGAAAACCTTAATTTTCGTTTGCCAAAAAAACATAAATTATGTCACTCTAGTATGAACTTCGAGTCAGCTTCGAGTCAATGAGCTTTAAATCATGAAGTGTGAGTTTAGTATGAGCTTTGAGTTTCATAGTGCAAATGAAATGTTGTGACTTGTCATGATCGACCAAACCTCACTATCAGTATGACCATAACATAAGTCTGAGAAATCTCGAGAAACATAGTGAAAATAATTTTAAATAATTAAAAGTTGAAATTATATATGTTTTTTATAATTTTTGTTGATATTTTCTAATTATTTTATGAAATGGTTATAGTTTTTTGGTTGGAATTTGACGATATAAATTTGCATGATATTATTATTTTTATTGTTTAAAATTTATTTTTGAATGTAGAAATATATTAAATATATTTAAAAAATCATTAAAATTTACGAATTTAACAATTTTTTATCAAATTTCGGACAAAAACCTCCTTAAAATATGGTAAAAAAAAAATTCTTAAAACCTTTAAACTAAAACATTTTTGTTACACTAAATTAACTAAGACTAAAAAGTCAAAATTGTTATTACACGTAGCTTTTTTTAATAAATTTATTTAAAATTAATTTGAACGATGGAAAAAAACAATTTAAAATTTTGGTAAAGTCAACTTCACAGATCCCATGATTTGTGAAGTCATTTCTTAGGAGAAACTATTTGGTGAAGGAAGCACATCTTCTAGATCTCTTCCTTGAAGTACTAATTTTGAATTTAATAGCTTCTCAAGTTTTTTTTTAATGAAAATTTATAAGAAAAAAATTGGGATTGTGAATAAGAGTTTAAAGAAATGCCAACCAAGATATGCTTATTTTTGTATTCAATCATTTTTTTTAAGATTGAGTTGTGGAGTATATACCACGTAAGTTTGCCTTTTTATTTTATCCATAAATCTTGGATTATAATATCTTAAACTCTTTTAATACAAGGTACTTTTGTTTGTTTCTCTACTTTGTTACCATGAGATTTTCGTAATCTTTACTAGTTTATTAGTTAGGCTTCCAAAATCTTCTTGTTGTCACATGTCAATGTCTAGGTTTTCTTAATATATGTGAAAAAGTGATCTTATAATAAGTAAAAACAAAGCGTTTATAAAGCGTCTAGATCATCTCTTTGTACATTGCTCTTTTTATCAAAAATTGTTTGGTCCAGGGTCTCTTATAGATTACATTTTAAAAATACCTAGGCTGGAAATACACTTATAGATTGCCTTGATTCTTGGATAAAAAATAATGATGTTTTAAATAGCTTGGTAGCTATTACATGTTGGAATATATGGATTGAAAGAAATAAAGCAATTTTTGAGGAGAAAGTCCCTTCTATTTGGGTTGTTGTTTTTAAAACTCTCGGAACGCTCTTCACATTCTTGCTTATTCAAAAAGTTCAGAATATCAGACAGAGGTCAATTGCATTTTATGAGAATTGTACTTGTGCTTTTTTTGATGGACCAACTACAGCGGGGAGCCAAAACTGTGGAGCAGGGGGGGCCATAATATGTACTGATTCAACTGAATACAGGTTGTTTGTCAATTGTGGTGGAGGAACTAATATAAAGCCGAGCTTATGGGTGCATGGACCACTCTCACTCTAGCAAAATACATGAACATCCAAAAATTGCAATTGTTGGGAGATTCTAAAGTGATTATTAAATGGCTAAAGCATAATGGAAATCTACACTCCATTGCTATTGAAGACTGGAAGCATAGAACACTGGTGTTGACTATCAGCATATATATATATATATATATATATATATGGAGTTTAACAAGGTGATTGATCTTTTATCAAAACAGGTCCTACTAGAACCTAATGGAAGACTAACTAATTTTGTTTGGGATGGAGGGACGACTGGTCCTCCACATTATATGAAACTTTTCTAAAGTCTTTTCCTTAGTTTCTTTTTTGAGTTCGTGGTCAAAGTATTAGTCTGGGGACATAGTATCTCTTGCTTATATGAATCGATTACTGTCATTATGTTTATGTTTTCCCTCAAAACCAAGTTTTTTGGCTTCATTGTTATGTAATATCTTGGGTGAGGATAGTTATTTTGGACCTCTGTAGTGGCCTGTCATGATGACTATTTGTATCATTTTTGAATTTTTTGCTTTAGCTATGAAAAGACTCCTATGAAGATGTAAACAAAAAATTATTATCTAATATAATTTTTGGGTGAATTTTCATTTTGGAAGAAAAAAGAAAAAAACGTTTATATAATATTAATTAGTTTAGGTAGTTATTTCAAAGTTATAACATAGCCAAAAATAAAAGAACGTCCCACCTTGGATAAGACACCGATCTTGAAGAGTAAACATGATGCTTACGCTAGGGAATATGCTCAACTTTTCATATATTTTGAGATTTTTTTAACATTTTAAAAGTAGACGTGAAGTATTTCGATAAGATTTATTATATTATAAATGTTATATTTTCATTATTATCTTTTTAATTTATATTTTTTAAGTTATTATTATGGTGAGTATTATTTTTTAAGTTATTTATTATTATGGAAGAGTATTGTAATAATAAAATTAATTTCCTTTGTTTCATTGATTTTAAAAAAGTTTTTGATATAATGTTCAGGATTAATCTTTGGAATAGATTAAAAGAGTTAAAAATTATTTTCAAGTTGAGAGTTGTGGTAAGGTTGTACGGAAATGTTATTGTTAACTTTAGGAACATAAAGGGTTAGTTACAAGAAATTTATTGTAATATAGGAGTTAAGTAAGGTTGTCCCCTGTCCCCTACCATTTTTGGCATATACATTGACAAGTTAGAGGTTTGTTTGGAAGAAGCACGTTGTGTCAGCTCAACTTTTGTTGGTATAATCATCATCCTTCTTCTTTATGTCAATAATATTGCTCTTATGGAAATTAGTCCCTATGATCTTGACAAGAAACTAAAAAACCTCAAGGATTTTTGCTTTAGTACATGTATGAATCTTCACACAAACAAAACGAATATTATGATAATTAAATCCAAAAATATCACTGATGTTAATTCAGCATATGACAAAAATAGCTTGGAGGAAGTGACTTAATACAATTATCTTGAAATCAATCTTCATCGCAAGCTTAATTGGAACTATAGCATTGAGAAAAGGATAAATGGAGGGTGGAAATCTTATTATGGACTTGAAAACAATTGTAAATTTGTGGACCTTTGGCTATGGAATAAGAAGAAACTCCTCTTGGAGACTCTTGTCACTCTTATTATCTTATATGGTTGTGAAGTTTGGGATTGAAGTATCTCTAGAGAATCCTAGAGAAGGATAGAGCAATCCAAAAGTGTTTTATAATTTATAATCTCAAAATTAAAGACAATACACCCTATCATATCCTCATAGAAGCGAGTATTTCCCCTGTTGAGAGCATGACTATGACTAGGTACCTAATGTGAAAGAACAATATAAACAACATGTAAGACAAGAGGCTTCATAAGATTGCTTCAAACTCCAATCAAATCTGCTTCCAACTCAAGCGGAGGTGGCATAAAGATGCCAAGTCTTGGCTAAATCATTGGGGAATAAAGGAAGAGGTCACTTTGCAAAATAACGGTAATACAAAAAATATTATAGCATCGAAATTTAACGAGAAATTGTGGGGCGATAAAGAATTAGAGGATAAAAGAAAATTAAGATATTATAAGGAGGTGATCAACCCTAATATAGAAGATTAAAAGTATCTCTTTATTTTGACTAGCGTAAAGAAGAAAATCAACTTTGCTAAAATAAGAACAAACTCCCACGAGCTCTATAATGAAACAGGGCATTGGACAATTCCTAAAACAAGGTGGTTCAAAATAATTTGTTATCTTTGTGACACTAAGAGGGTTGAAGATAAACCAACATATATACATCTTATCCTCAGATCTATCAAGCGCGGAGAGGGATCAAATCTCTCGAGATCTAAACCTTTTTTAGAGTGCAAAAATTAAGGAAAGGTTAAAGGTCTGCACCTCGAGAGATTTGATCCCCCTTGGTTCTTGATAGATCTGGGGTTAAGATGGATCTATGTTGGTTCCGATCGTGGGAGGTCACACAAACTTTGTAGATCAACAACAATATGTATATCTATATGTCCAAGATTAATATGATCATTTGAAATTTATTTAGTTATATCATTTTGTTGAGAATATAGAGAGTATGAATCAAAAATATAGTTAATGAGTTACATGAGGAATATCGAATACAAAAAGTAACAATGTAGAATGATGAAAAATGTGATAATAATAAGAATATAATAAATTACAAATAATTACATGGTCATCAATCTCAATCTTTTTCTTCTTTTCTAGGTTGAGCACGTGTTTTACATTTTATATATCTTAATATCATAAGTGTTTTAATGTGAAAATACCAATAGATAAATCACACATAACCAAACAAAGTATACGACTTCAACTTATAATATTTGTTTTGAAATTTGTTTTCACTATGTTATTGCTAAATTCATTTAACTTGATGATTTGATTATGAACCATGACTAGATTATCTTTGACAGTGTGGAGAATGTCGACCCGATCTATGAGGGTTTTGTCAACCTCTTGTACCTTAGAGACTTCAAGTAAGTAGGATAGTATTGATGGGGGATTTTGGCCATAGAAAATCTCAAAAGGGGTCATTTGAGTGGAGACATGATAAGTTGTATTGTACCACCATTATATTTAGGGGTAACCATTGAACCCGTTAGGACTATATTTTGAAATAAAGCACCTCAAATATGCTTCCATACACTTATTGACAGCTTCATTCTGACCATCATTTGGTGAGGGATAGGTAGTGCTAAGATGCATTTGAGTTCCCTGGACCTAAACAGTCCTTGCTAGAAATTACTAGTGAAAGTGGGAACATAGTCCACCACTATAGATTGTGGCATGCCATGGAGTTTAAATATATTCTCTATGAATACTTGAGTGACCATGGAAGCTTTAAAGGGGTGTTGCAGAGCACCAAAATTATCATATTTGAAAGGTCATCAGCCACGACCATGATGACGAAGCTATTACTAGATTTGGGTAACCCCACAATGAAGTCCATAGAAATGTTAGTCCATATAGTTGGCAAAATGGATAGAGGTTGTAGTTCACATGGAGTTTCCATTGTTTCTCCCTTGTGTTGCTAGAAAAGGTCACATTCTACCACAAAATTTCATATGTCCTTGTTCATTCCTTCACAAAAAAATGAACATTTGATCCATTCATATGTTTTATGAAAGTTATAATGACCTGTTGTTGGGGATGTGTGGATTTTAGATAACATTGTTGATTTAAAGGTGGATTGTTTGTTCAAATACAAATGCCCTTTATAGTGAATCTATTCACAGTGCCAAGTGTATCCCTAAGATGCATGGGGTGCCATTTGAAGTTGTTGGATCGCATGAGAAGTCTTGGTATACATGAACCATTTATAGTGGACCTCATTCAACCAATTTGCTAGGATGAAGGAGATTGAAAAGAGGGAACCTTCCTCTTCATACTTTTGAGAGAGAGAATATGCTACCACATTCTCCTTGATCTTCTTATAAATTATCTCATAATCATATTCCAACATTTTGGTGACCCATTTATGTTTCTTGAGGGACAAAATACTTTGCTCAGAAGTATTTCACATTGTGATGATCAGTTTTAATTTGGAAACATTTCCCAAGCAGGTAGGGATGCCAGATATCCATAGCATACAAGATAGCCATCATTTTTTTCATAATTGGATTTTCCCAAGTGCCACTCATAGATTTGTTTGCTAGTAAAGACCACTAGATCAGTTGGGGCATTTTTCGGTCTAGGCTTTCATGCGTCATGTCCTTATTAATATTGGGGAGTTTTCGACCCATGGTTCATCCAGAGTTGTCCAATAAAAACCCCAAAGCATTGACATATCAATCCTCGACCAAGGCTGAGGAAAGTCTCACCCGAGATGTAAACATGATCACAGAGACCATAAGGTCTTGTGACAAGGATGAAGGTTTAAACACTCGAAATCTCACTTCAATTGGCATCCATCTAACTCATGTCCGATAAACTATTAGGAATAAGAGATAAAACAATACATGCACATAATCAACTCATACATAACATACACAAAATGGATCAAAACTGCAATTTATTTATTACTAGAAACATTTCATCACATCAGAGATATACATTGTGCAGGAAAGATACATATGACAACCATAGAACTTTATATCTTTGCTACATAAAACCTCAGATTTACAACATGTTGCACCATGCACCTTGACTCAAAACTTGGACATATCATAGACACATGATTATATTCAAAGCATTACAATATTACAATAGGTTCAGAGTGACCTCGATACTGGAGACTTAATAGACTCGCTAAAACCACTAACTCTCTAGCTCTATTTCTGATGTTAGAGCTTCGATTTATAGATTTCTCTGCTAGTGAGCATTGTCTCTTTCTACTCTACTCCACTTGTTTGTCTGATGAAAGTGCCTCGCATGCCTCTGGTGTCTGCCAGTGTTCCATGTAGATTTCCTTCATCAAGGGAAATCATAACTGTCTGGCCAGCTTGTTCTCTAGCTATCCCACATCTTCATATGTTGCTGATAGTAATCATTCGGGAAGATTTCCTAATGATTCATTTCTTCCTTCCAATGGGCATCTTGTTTTTTTCTAGCGCAATTGAAAAAACTATGACCGACATGTACTTGGTAGTCTTTAAGCGTGGCATGCAACTGACAAAACTCAGTTTGGTGTGCACTCCATGTAATTCCTCATGCATCTCCTTAAGCGCATGAAAAAGTATGGAATGAGCACGCACAACTATGTTTCTTCACGCATGAAAAATTGAACCCCAAAACTTTAGGTGCCAACAATCCCCCACCACTATTATTTGGCTCGTCCTCGAGCCAGTTGTTGACGTTTTGAAGGTGAATAGTTGGAGTAAGAGCAAATCATCGTTCAACAAAAAACGTTGTGCTGACAGCCGGACTTGAGTAAGAGTAAATCATCAAGGTTGGTTTTAGTTGCAACTTGACTCAGACGTAGGCCGCATGGTGAAAGAGAGAGTTGGAGTGCATGTGGCCAAATGTTCCCTTCAAAACTTTTGTTGGTGTCTGTGGAGGAGAATAAGGGATTTTCTTAAGGCCCACCACCAAACACTAAGCACTGAATAGAATTAGGGTGTCACATATAGATAGTATCCTTCTCTATTTTTCCTTTGATTTTAGAATAGCTAGGTCGAGCTACTATCCTTGGTCATTCTATTGGGAGAGTATGAGGAGAGAGGAGAGAGGTTTGAAAAATATTTTAAGTGTTAGAACAAGGGAGAGTATGAGGAGAAAAGTGGAGCATGGCGGGTGTCATGAATGAACCCGCCATGCTATAAGAAGAAGAAAATCATGGGTCTTGAGCCCGCGAAAAATGAATAAAACAAGGGTCTTGGCCCCAAAAACTCAAGAAAATCATGGGTCTTGGGCACGAAAATTTAGATATATTTCCAAGAAATTAGCTTTGTTCCACATAGAAGAAGTGTCATTTTCTACTTAAATGCAAGCCTAGATATCTTGAGCATACAAACTTAGATTTTGAATCCGAAAAATGCATGGTGAATCTAAGACTGAGGGCTACGCAATGAACTCATTATCATTCAAAAAATTTCTTCTTTTAATATCATTTTTTATTATTCCAGGAACGGGAAAATATAGATTTTGGTCAACACAACTCCTCACACGCTCTTTCTTCTTCAAATGCTCTCTGCACATCATGGAAAAATTGCTTCTATTGAGTAGCATTAAAATTTGGAGGGGGGTGAAGAGCCTTCCTGATATTTTTATCCGATTTTTTACTCGAACCTTCACCATGCTCAAAGTTTTCCCCTGTCTTTTGTAACACCCTGTTTCCCCCAGTCTGTAAAAATAACTATATTGGCCAAGAACTATGGAAAACTCAAAGATGTGAATGTTTGATTTGATGGACCTTTGTATAAAAGGTCGATGAATGTAAATTATGTTATGAATATGTGTTGCACGACTGCTGGGAGGGGGGAAGTGCTAAAAGAGACCATGATGGCTAATGAGAGGTGGTGGAAGGGACCTAGAATGGTTGCGTTAACTTCCATCGAACCAATACCATACTGGTTTTTACTTGCTCAAAGACCAAAGCAACTCTCTGACCCTGGAATGAATTACCCGTCAGGATGGTAGGTGGGGAGGCTCCTCAAGAGTTAATTAGGAGATGGGGGTGAACCGCCCATCTGTAGAAGCTCTCAAACCTGACCACGAACAGGGGAATTTGCGCCACACGCAATCTTGCAGAAAAAGGAAAGAAAGGAAGTGTGGGGAAGGGGGGGGGAGAGAACACGTGCGATAGGGATCACGGAAGAGAACCGGAGGAGCTCTGGAAATACAGGTAGTTCTGAATAGAAGAGAAGGAGAGTAACCTTCGTCCTTAACTTCCGTTGAGTTGGAAGTAGGAGACTGAATCTCAAGCATCGTGGTCTAGCTCGGGGGTGGCTAGTGGTAAATATGTTTGGAGTCACTAAGCCTACGGTTGGGTGGAAACGAGCACCCCTCTCAACAGTCGCATCACACCTGGTGTTTCTGATAAGTGTTTCTCTCTTGTATTTTGAATTGAATATCATAGATGCATGCTCATGTTTATACGCTCATAAATGGTTTCTGTATAGAAGTAATTGCCTTGTGTTTTGATTGGGAATAATGGATTCATGCTTATACTTATATGACCATAATCGATTTATGTATAGAATGAATAAGTTCAAAATACAAGTTTGTTCCCTTGATAATTGTCCCATATACTTGACTCGCGCTCTGTCCTGGTTTAATTTCCCAAAGGCACCCTTTTCCGGGGAGTTTCCTCACATTTCAGAGTCAGAGTGAGTTCCTTGAAAATACTACCGATATAGTAAACCCACGAGTTTACTTTACCTCGGTCACAGAGTTCATAGCTCAGCGAATTAGGAAGGCATCTCAGTCAGGTCACCAAGCCTAGGGATAATTACCCAAGAATCATCTGAAGGTCCAGATGACCTGGGTCTGGAAACCTTGCACAAGAAAGAGTAGTTCTCTTAGGTTTCGAAGTCGTGGGAGTTCGAAGCCCCGAGAGGTTGAATCTTGTGAATCAAGCTCAGAAAGGATAACGAGTCCAATTATCAAAAGAGAATACCCCATCGTTTGGTAGAAGAACGATCGGAATCCTTTCGGAAATACCCCAGATTTGTCAAGACCGATGGATCTAGAGGAAGAGGCGCAAGCTCAGGAGGAGGAGCACAACTGTCATTGGATCAGCACTGGGAGGAAAGATCTAGACCGTTGGAGTCTACATCCAGGTACATAGAAGAGCGGGCAGAAGATTAGATCTGGGCCGTCAGATCTAGTGCAGAGGATCGATAGCCATCGGATCCGAAAGAAGGTGCACGGAGTTTAATCCCTAGGAAGCCACACAGAAGGGTAGAACGGATGGCAGAAACTTCGAGGGAGAAGTGTCGATTTGTCGTGAGTCATCGGATCTAGAAAAAGGTGCACGAGGTTTAAACCTTGTAGGAACAGAGAAGAGAGGACTCGAAGAAATCGCCGAAAGGACCAGGACTGTTCATCAAAGAGGACATGTGGCGAGCGGTCAAGGTTTCGGAGAAATCTTCAAAAGGAGGTGGGTCATTGATCCAGTGGGATCATAACCATTGGTTCAAGAGGGATATGAACTGTTGATCTCTCAGCAGAGAGATTTTACCATTTCGTGGACCGAGGATTCGAAAGGGAAAGGAGGAATGCTTGCATCGTGATTCCTCGAATCGTGAAACCTCGAAAGCATCCAGAGGAATAGCACCAGGTCATAGGACCAGTTGTATGAAAAGCAACTTAAGGGAGGAGCTAAGGATCCATTAGACCCTTTCGGGTTTCGGCATTTCGAAAGACAGAGAACAGGGGAGAGCCTGCATCGCGGTTCCTTGAATCGCGAAAGCCAGTAGCGCTTTGATGTTAAGCGCATGGTCACAGAGTGGTGGTCACGTGGATGGAGGCTAAGGGAGAAGCCAAAGCCCTTTTCGTCATTTCAGGACCCGGGAGTTCAAAGGACCTAGAATCGTTTGCAGCCGAAATCGCGAATTACGAAATCCCGAAACGCGAAAGCTGGAAGTGCCTTTTTGGTAAGGCCTGTGGTCATGGCCAATGATCACATGGAGGAGGATAAGGGAAGGGATGGTCTGCACTAGAACCCATAGAAATTCAGGGATTCTGTCCCTCGAAGAAAAGACGAAAAGTCTAAGTTGTCGTAGTGGGGGTTTGACATCTTCACCACTTCGCAAGTTACTACCCAAACATCAGCCTCCTCGTTCTTCTTATTGTTTTTGTGCAGCTCATCATGCACCATGTTATAGTTTCTCTTCTTTTCCTCCCACTTCTTTAATAAGTCAGGACAATCCTTGATTATATGTTCATGACTATAACAATATGCACAAAGAACGCGTGGTTTGGTGCAAAATTGTGAGAAATGACCAATCTCACCGCAATTAAAACATCTGATGGGACTACCTCCTCCTCTGCCATATTTGTGGCCGAAACCACACCCATATCTACCTCAGGTTCATCCTTGATATCTTCCTATGTTTTTACCACTGCGCTCATCACCCTTTTTCTCCTCCTGTACCCATAATGCATGGAAGGTGTTATCTTGCATTAACTAGAGGGATTGGAAGTTATTGACATCATGACTGACGGACTTATAGAACTTGTAGAATGAAGTGTGAGTCATTGTATGGTATTTCTACAATGTGGGAAATTGGGGTGGCACATGGCCCCATTGCCTACATATTTCACACCATTCGAATTGTTCAAATGGAAATGGACTTGGCACGCATATCGCCACATAATTTGGAAGGACGGAGCACTCGTCTCGATGATGCCCCTCGTAATGGCATGTAGTACACCATACATGTTCATGAACGATTTTATTCTTGGCCATATCTTTCAGTTGTATCATTAGCTTGGCTAGTTGCGACTGAATATACGCCAACCCGACTGATGTCTCTGCACCTCCAGGTGTACCTTCCAAGCGCATCGCAATCTCGACTGGCTTTGCCTGAGTCGTCACTTTTTGATGGGTGAGAGAGACTTGGATATGGGGGAGTAACCTCACAATGAACCATTCTCTGTGTTGCATGTCCTGGATTTGGAGCATCAACCTATCCAACAATATTTTAAACCATTGGTCATAGTCCCAGATGGTTTCTTCTTCCTTATGTTTGATCTCCTTGATTTCAATAATGCATTGGGATTCTGACTTATGCTTCTGAAACTCCCTAAGCAGATCCTTCTTGATATCGACCAGGAACCTTGCATGTCTTTATTGGCAGCCACCAATAATTTTCGATTCTTATCACAATCAAATTTCCCACAAAGAGATTATATCTTTTTGTAGCTGCTAGTACCTTCCATTTGTGAATATTTATGTTTCTGAGTTTCGAGGCGATGATTGGGTTAATCTTACCTTATTGAGTTTTTTTTTCATTTGTTTTGTGTTAAATTCATGACTGTAAGCATGAATTTGAATATGAAATTAAGACTAATTTTTGTATCTTTTACCTTAGAAATGTCGCTTTGAAGGCACCCATATATGGTTAAAACTCAAGTCTTATGAACTTATTGATTAATCCACTATCAAAATATTTGTAGTATTATGGGTATTGTGACTTCATTGGTTCTATAGTTAATCGTTGAATTAATTTTTGAAATGATCGAATGCATTAAAACGTTGACTTAACATTTGATATGGTTTTCATAAACTCGACAGTCATATCAGCATTCATGTAAATTGGTACAGGCATGTTACTCATGCATTTGATTGTTTTGAATCTGAAACAAATTTAGGAAATCATTTCTATGGATGTTTCGGTAAATGATCGAGGTCGACGATCAATGTTCAGACTGAGAGATAAACGATTTCTTGGCTCATGAGGACCCAGAAAATCAATGTCCCAGGAAAGAGGTTGTTACCCCAATTGAACAGTATGACTTCGTGACTAAGCTACCCCCGTGTCTCAAGGGAAAAGAAGGTTTTGCAGGTATTAGTCATGACCTGTAACAAGCCACTATTAAAAATGAAGTACCCATTGTTTTCTATATTCCACGTCGGTCTGCCATTACCCCAGTGCACTGTGACAGTTTCCTAGACTGGATAAAGCTTTATTATAGAGATATTCCACTCTTACAGGCTCAAGTAAAATTCTTGGTTACTAAAAATGCTCTATTGGAACGAGATAACCTTGACTTGAAGGCACACACAAAGAGGGAAAACAAAAGATTTAGGAAGTTCGATAATATTATAATAAAAAATACAACCAGTTTCAAAGCTATTATAAATTCTAAACTGTCAGATCCTTCTTTTGCTAATTTCTAATGGTAAAATGATTTTTCTTTGATTTTACTTGATTCTATTATGAATAATCAAAATAGGGAGATTTAATTTGATTTCTTTTGCAAATAATAAGACTAGCTACGGAATTTATGCTTCTGTAGCCAGTCTCTTTTGAATAATAATTAGTATTGTTATCTGAATATTAAATCAGTTCTACAGGAAATGGAAGATTATGATGTTGATTGCATGGAGCAAACACTTTGAATCATATGCTCAAATATTCAGTAGTTTTTTCCTTTTTATGTTTATAAAACTTTGGTTTATTTTTGACAAACCAACTCATGCATGAGTGGTTACTATTTTCACTATTTTTGTAATATTATCTATTTTTTGTGGATTCAACTCTATATTGTATGATAAGAGCATTTGAATCTTGAACTAGTTTAAATATTGTTCACTCTTAGTAGTGAAGACATATTTTTTTGGACACATTATGGACATATGACTTTCAAGACTAATATGGAGAAGTTGTTCACTCCTTGGCTTTAGACCAGTGTGGCGCTTACCCATTATGTTTTGTCTTTATGTTATAGAATGTTAATACATTTATACAGCTTTAGTCTTATCATCGTATGATATTTCATATTATTCGACGCTTTAATTATGTCTGTAATTTGTTGTCCTATAATATATCTATGATCAATATTTCGTTTAAATATCGTGGATATATGTTGGATATTGGATGATGTATTACATGAATGCTTTGTATTAAGATTATTTTATTATAAGTGTTCATCATTATAAGATCACCAAATATGTATATTTATTAGTTCACTGTTATATTCTTGTTATAAAACACCTCCGTGTTTGTTCTGGGAGTGTTAACACCATTCTATTACAGGTTTTCCTCATAGGAAGGAAAAATTGGAGCTTGAATTGCGCAGAGACATAAACTCATTTTAATTGATTAATTACAGGTAAGTTTACTTGCATTTTCTTTAGTTAGATTATTTATCAATGAAATAGGGACAGTTTGAATTAGCTTTGCATGTTTATTTGTTCTCATTTCCATTGTGTCTCATTAGTTTTTTTTAGTTCTTTAGATTTTAAATATTAAATAGAAAATATAAAATGTATGTGCTTTCTTTATCTACTTCATAAACACTTTCAAAAAACATTTATTTCGCAAGATATCTAGTAAATCTTGCAAGATTGTATATACATTGTATATAAGCATATGCACGTATTCATCTTCTTATTGAGACATTTGTAATTATTGAATTTATATCCTTAGTATTATAGCTTTTAGATTAGTTTCCTTTCTTTTGTTATTTTTTAGGACTTTAGTTGGCCAACAGAGTCATTAAACCCATCAGGTCATTTCATTCCAAATGACTTGGGTTATTTAGACAACCTCGGTCCAGATTTGACCTTATAGATGGTGGTGTGTCATTTACGCCCGTCAACAAATGGCACTAGAAGGAGGGCCTGAATTTAATTGATGGCACGTGGAGGTTACAAGACTCCTCCCCCACACACTTGCACTTATGTCGTAACACATAGTCGCTCAGACAATAACGTTACACTTGAAACATCAACTACCTCAAACGATTACCCTGATATTTCGGTTGAACCAGTGACACCAATTCCACAAGGGGTTGATGTCCAAGAAATTGTTCGTCAATCACTCATAAGAACGCATAGTTCCTTAGCCCGTATCAGACAACCCGATGGGCCACTTAATCAACCCCTTGACTTCATGTATATCCAACAACAACTTCAAGACACTGGTCTGCCCAAAAACCCTTTAGGCAGTAATACTACCAATCCTACTAAAACACCTATCCTTGGAGTTGGAGGGTCTGGTATTCCACCTTCCCCACCTAGTTCATCTCCATCCTCTTCAGGTGGAAAGTCTTCAGACGAAGGCAGATCTTCATCAGAACCGTCTCAGACTTCGACACCACCAACTCCCATGGAAAACCAAAACAATCCTACTAGACCTTGGCTCGATCAAGATGTCGTGGCTGTACCCAGACCCCAACACCCATTACCGAAACATCTGGAGAAATGGTTGCCTAAATGTGTTCCAAATTCAAAACAATCCACTGAAGATCACGTCAAAAAATTTATGTCTACCATTAGACTCCGAAGTGTTGAACATGAGGATGTAGTATGCAGATTATTTCCTTATACTTTTGAGGGAAATGCCTCCACATGGTATATTTCTCAACAACCCCAAACCATCATATCTTGGGACAAGTTTTAAACTTGTTTTTTGGAAAAACTCAGAAATGATAAATCTCTAGAAGTCTTAGTTATGGAACTCTCCAGCTTAAAATGAATCCTAAAGAAAAAGTGAAGGACTTTAACCAAAGATTTATGACGTTAAAGAACAAAATCCCTGCAGATTCGATGCCCGCTTAAAGTTTAATTATTGCATATTATGCTAAAGCCTTGCACAATAACATAGCCATATGGGTCAAAAGGTTTAAAAAGAACACGTTGTTAGAAGATTTTGAGGAGGCAAGTCAAATTGAAAAAGGTATATTGATCTTAAAAGACGATCTTAATAGTGAAGCCGAAGCAACCTCGTCCTCCAAGAAGAAAATAGAAATTTTCACTAGGCCTCCTCAAACTAAAAATCAATAAGAAACTTTAGACTTAGAAAGCTTGCATAAAGCTTTCCAAAAACTATCCAATTAGGTTGTTGACTTGAAAATATCAGCCGAGGAGACATCCACAAGCAAAGGAAGTTTCAAACCTCCTTTCAGAAATCCATTCTCCCCTAACCGGCCAAACCCGACCACAGAAGGTCTAAATTTCGAATGTTTACAGTGTGCTTTGCAAACCATCTTAGAAGCACATGATAATTATTTTTTTGTTCCTCCTAAAAATTCTGATGATACAGTTGAAGAAGAGGTACCAGAAGAGGAGGATTAATCTCCCCTTATTTTTGGTCACCTATCAGACAGTATCTTCCAAGCGAATTTCAAAACTATCCACCCTTACAACACAAGAAGAAAAACACAAAACAAACCACCTCCTGAAATAAGTAAAAAAGTGTTTCCGAAACAGTCAAAGCAAACTGAAATCAAACAAAGCTTGGCAGCCCCAATTTTAGAATACGATTTAACTGAAGATTTGAAAAAATTGAGGTCTAATATTTATGTTTTTGAACTGTTGAAATTCCCCCTTATTTTGCAGAAAATGCTTCAAAGCATCGTTGAAAACAGTAAAAGAACGATCCTAGAAGAAAAAAATTAGTAGAAATTGTTTCAAACCCAGCTAAAAATGTCCCAACTAAAACAACATATGAACCTCCAGATAAAAGGGACTTAGCAGAAAAACCAATAGCAAATGTAGATAGAACTGTTTTAGGGACAGCAGCAAAAAATCAACAAAATTTTGTTGTTAACACTCCGAAAAATGTCCCGCCTTTTTTTGTTAACCTTTGAAATTTTTAATAGGAATGTACATAATTGTATTGTCTATTCCGGTGAATCATCAATCGTGATGCCTCTATCTATATGCCAAAAAATTAATGCAGAAGTTAAACCTTCTGATCTCAAAATCATTTAGCTAGATCGAACAAACATTAAAGTAATTGGTGAGCTTAAGAATGTGTTGATTAGACTATCATCCAATCCTAAAGTTCATCAAATAATTGATATTATCATTGTGGATATTCCTGAATTTTATGGTCTGCTTTTAAGCAAGGATTGGTCAGAGCAATTGCACAGTTACTTTGCCACAGATTGGTCTTACTTGTGGTTGCCTGAAAATGGATAGCCCAACAAAATTAGGATAAACAGAGAACATTATCTTAAGCATATTGTAACGGATCTGAATGATACAAATGAACCTTTCATTAAATCTGCAAATTCATTTGAAACACGGGGAATCAATACCTTTTTAGATAATTTCATGACCAGAATTTCTTCCATCACTGATCATGGGTAGCAATCTGAAGTTATAACCTATACTCAGACACCATCTTTACCAAGTATGCCAAATACTGATGACAATGCACAGATCTGGTCCTTATACTTTGACAGATCCAAATACAAAGAAGGAGAAGGTATTAGTTGTGTACTTATCGATCCTACAGGTAATAAGACCTTTATTGATTGTCAATTAGAGTTTGAATGTACTAATAACACAGTTGAGTACGAAGCACTTCTACAAGGACTTAGGAAATCATTGGATATGGACGTACAAAACTTGATAGTATTCGGTGATTCAGAAATCATGGTCAAGCAAGTAAGAAACGACATACATTGTTTGTCACCATATATGAAAAGATACCAAACTGAGGTATGGAGTTTGATGCATAAATTTTCCGCATTCAACATAAATTCCATTCCTAGATTGAGTAATTCAGAAGTTGATCTATTGGTCAATGTTGCTTCTAAACTATTGTCCGTTGAAGGTCTTTCCCCTAATGTTTTTTCAATCAAATTGTTGTTCGGGGCAATGATCCCGGATAACATCACAAATTGGAGAGTATTTGATGATGACCAGCAGATCATCAATTTTTTGCATATGGAAGACACCTTCCAAGGTGCAGTCATTGATGAAGGCACTCATGATGAGAACCTCTGAAACTTCACGGTAATATCTAATCCCCAATCTTTTGAATCGACATCTGATCTAGTAAACTCTATCCCTAGATCTTTTTTAAGACTAAAGAAATTCTATGACTTGCATGATAAATTTAGAGGGACAATAAATTGTAAAACTAGCAGTTCTTCTGATCTATCAAACGGTTAATTTAGGAACAAGAGATAATCCTCAAACTATTAATCTGGGAAAGGGATGTTCCGAGCAAGAAAGATCCACTTTTATAAAGTTATTTAAAGAATTTAAAGACGTTTTTGCTTGGACATATGATGACTTGAAAACATTTGACCCCAACATCATACAACATGTAATCCCTATGAATCCCTAGACTCAGCGTTTTCAACAAAAATTGAGGAAGATGCATCCTAAATTGGAACCCACTGTTAAAAAGGAACTAAGCAAATTATTAACTGTAAAGATAATTTTCCCAGTTAGGCACACACAATGGGTCTAATTTATTTCCTGTAATTAAGAAAAGTAGTGAAATTTGAATCTGTGTCGATTTCCGGAATTTAAACCGAGCATCTGACAAAGACAACTACCCTATCCCTCCAATGGAAAAAATTCTACAACAGGTGTCTGGTTCTGAAAGACTATCTCTACTAGATGGTTTTTCAGGATACAACCAGGTCCTTATGTCTCCCTCAAATTAGCTTAAAACCACCTTTGGTACCCCATGGGGCACTTACACCTACAGGAAAATGCCTTCTGGACTGATAAACGTTGGTGCCACTTTCTAGAGAGAAATGGATATTGCTTTCTGTGGCCTCATTAACCAGTCGGTCGTGGTCTATCTTGATGATGTTATTGTCTTCTCTAAAAACAAGAAAGATCATTTGTCTCACCTTAGGGCTGTCCTGGAACGATGTCGCAAGTTCGGCATATCTCTCAACCCTAAGAAATCAGTTTTTGCAGTAGAGCAGGGCAAACTTCTTGGGTTTATAGTGTCCAAGGATGGAATTATTATTGGCCCCGAAAGAACCCAAGCTATTGCTAAACTCCCCCTTCCTTGTTCTAAAAAATCCATGCAGTCTTTTTTGGGCAAGATTAATTTCGCCAGAAGGTTTGTCCCAAGTTTCTCAGAAATGGTTAGACCATTACAAAATTTAATTAAAAATGATGTTTTGTACCATTGGGGACCACAAGAAAGTCAAGCTTTTGATTCAATTAGAAAAGCGATAATAGAAGCCCCTTCCTTGATGAGCCCCGACTTTTCTCGGGATTTCACTCTTTACACTTTTGCGTCTGACCGATCTTATGTTGTTGTGCTTACACAGAAAAACGTTGAAAGCAATGAGATACCCATTTCCTTCATGAGCTCAGCTTTCAAAGGAACATAGCTTAATTACCCAGCAGTAGATCAACAAGCATATGTTGTTTTCAAAGCAGTGAAACACTTCTGGTCTTACCTGTTGAAATCCATAACCAAGGTTATTGTTCCTTACCCAACTGTAAGAAACCTATTAGTACAAAAAGAGCTGGGTGAGAAAAGGGAAAATTGGATGACGTCACTACAGGAATATGACCTTGAAATAACCCCTGCACAAATTGTTATAGGTCAAGGCCAGTGTAAACTAGTGGCTGATTAAAATTGGAGAGCAAGAAATTCAAATAAACACCTCAACTATGAATCAACATAATGAAAAACAGATCAATTGTGCGCAAGTTACTGCCAATTATATGTATGATAACATTAAATTGTATTTAATGCATGGATCTGCTCCCCGCAATCTTGATCCTAAAAATAGAGGAGCACTTAGGCTTAAATCTGCATCTTTCTAGTTAATAAATGATGTATTGTTTCGAAAGAACTTTGATGGTGTTTTTTTGCGTTGTTTAGAAAAGGAAGAGTCGGAAAAAGTGTTAGCTGAACTTCATGCAGGTGAAGCGGGTGGTCACTTCGGTGGAGATACCACTGCCCACAAAGTGCTGAGAGTTGGGTACTATTGGCCTACCTTGTTTAAAGATTCCCATATGTTGTCTTGTAAATGCATAATCTGCCAAAAGGCTACAGGACGGGTGAAAAAGGAAGCATTCCCTTTACAGCCTGTTACTGTAGATTGACCTTTTCAGCAATGGGGCTTAGACATCATAGGACCAATCAATCCCTCTTCTTCGCAGCAACACAAGTATATCCTTACAACAACGGATTATTTTACTAGATGGTCTGAAGTTGTACCTTTGAAAGTGGTGAACACAAATCAGGTAGTATTTTTCCTTAACTCTCATATCATCACTCGATTCAGCATTCCCGAATGCCTAGTTTTTTATAACGCCTCTTACTTTTCATCCCTCGATATGAACATTTTTTCTCTGGAAAAAGGGATTAAACTGAAGTATTCTGCAAGCTACTACCCTCAAGGAAATGGTCTATCAGAATCAACAAACAAAAATTTAATTAACATTATTAAAAGGACAGTTTCAGAAAATCAAAAAAACTGACACAATGCACTGTATAATGCACTCTGGGCTGATAGGGTAACGCCAAAAGCTTTTGTTGGTAATTCCCCTTTCTTCCTCATCTATGGAAGATAATTTATTCTTCCCCTGCATGTCTTACTTCCTTCTCTATAGTTGTCGTTGAAAGTTTAAGAAGAGGAGTGTCCTCCTCTAGAAAATCAAATAAATGCCTTATTAAAACTAGAGGTGAGAACACAAGCAAAGTAGAAACTGGATCAGCACTAGCAAATTGCAAAAAAAATGGTTTGATTAAAATTCATATTCAGATAGGAATTTCGATGTCGGAGATCTGGTTCCCAAGTGGGATAAATCCCACGAGGGTAAGGGAGAACATACCAATTTCCAAAACTTGTGGTTGGGACCATTTGTAATTTCTAAAAAATTGCGTCCCATCTCTTTCCGTATGCATAGTTTGGAGGGACAACCAGACACTTTCCTAGTGAATGGCCAGGCCCTCAAGAGGTATTTCACCTAATGATTTCTGCTCTACCCTTCTACAAATATTTTTTATGTTTTCTTTTTTGTTTTATTTTGGTTCTTTTCATTTTGATTTTGATTTTTTTTCTGAATAAAAATTTTGAGTCACCATTACATTTGTGGAAGAGAATCAGAATTCTCATTCAATAGCAGCGGTTGATAACTTCCCAAGCACTTGAGCAGTAAATCCTAAAACTCATATCAGCAGAAGTGAGTTTTTGTTCAAAACAGTGTTTCTGGTTTCTCATTGAAATTACAAGAAGACACAATTATCATTAATAAGCTTCTAATGTTGTCCTTGTTTTAAGGAAAACAACTCAGCTGTACCTTCCCATCCTCGAGATGGTTTCCTAGCAGAAATCTAAGTGTCCAAAGTGAGATGAAGGTCATCAAAAAGGAGAATGATTTTTAAATGATCGAAATTTTTATGCCAGACTATGAGATTTTCAGTATCACCCCGCCCTCTTGAATATTATTAAGTTCTGCAAATTATAAACAAATTCTAGAGGGTTAAAAGCACAGTAATGTGTAGGAAGTGTATGTAAACCCATCGGGATGTTGAACAGGTCTACTGGCAGTGGGTAAATGCATGCATGATACCAAGCCAACTTTGTTGGGGTACTGAACAGGCCTGCTGGCAACGAAGCAATGTTGGGTTTATGAAGATCCTCAAACATGTCTTTCAATTTTATCAAAGTGCAAAGATGTCCCATATCATGAATGGACAACTCTTGGACAGGATAGAGGTACTAGAGTGGGTCAAATGACATCCCTGCCGAGGCTATGGACGTTTGTTGGTAGCAGTGGCCCTGTCAACAGTATCGAAGTCAATTGAAAAAACATCGCTACACTCGTCATCTAAGTTACATGTCGGATTACATTTTTTTTTAGATAGAAATACATATGATGCTAAACTATGTTATTTTCTGAGTTATGATCGGAATGCTTGACCTGTTGTTAACTGTTTCTAAAAAAATCATTTCAAATGATTCACCCTAACATGAATTTTCCGGTGATGTAGAGATAACTGCTTCACCCAGTATGTCGCCATTGTTGGCAGCCACCAATAATTTTTTATTCTTATCACAATCAAAGTTCCCACAAAGAGATTATATCTTTCTGTAGCTTCCATCACTTTCCATTTGTAAATATTTATGTTTCGAGGCGATGATTGGGTTAAGCTTACCTTATTGAGTTTTTTTTTTCATTTGCATTTTTGTTTGTTTTGTATTAAATTCATGACTATAAGAATATATTTGAATATGAAATTAAGACTAATTTTTGTATCTTTTACCTTAGAAATGTCGCTTTGAAGGCACCCATATATGGTTAAAACTCAAGTCTTATGAACTTATTGATTAATCCACCATCAAAATATTTGTAGTATTATGGGTATCGTGACTTCATTGGTTCTACATTTAATCGTTGAATTAATTTGTGAAATGATCAAATGCATTAAAACGTTGGCTTAACATTTGATATGGTTTTCATAAACTCAACAGTCATATCAACATTCATGTAAATTGGTACAGGCGTGTTGTACCTACGTTTTCAAATCACCTTGATGGCCTGAATATTAATGAGAGCATTCATTATGCGATTTGGGGTTTTGTACTGTGGAGGGTTTGGCATTCATAGTAGGTAGTGGCTCATTGTTTCACAAGCCCTCTATTTTTTTTCGTTTTCCCCAACTCTTTTTTCCGAGTTATGACAATCCCCAAACTTTGCATTTTTTGTGCATTGCAGTCCTCTTAGACCTCTCTTTGTTTCTCGTCCGTTGGAAACCTAAACCTATCCCTTGTGATATTTGTTGTATCCTTTTCACAGTGGCAATGGCACATGTAGTTCGTATCGAGCCGAATGAGTGCCGAGCCTTTCTGTCCCATGATGACGCTATAGACGACCTAAAGGCCCATGGGTGGGATGTGTTCCTCAAAAGGTTTGAAGACTACAACCTCCCGGTTGTACAGCCTTTTGGACAGACCAGTGACCAAAAGCTAGGTCTTAAATTCACTTGATGGCTCTGAATTCAATTAATCAACTTCTATTGTTGATGAAACCCTTGTGGATAAGGAATTACCATATAGGTTTTCACCTAGAAGATCTTTGGAACAGATAATTACTGAATTAAAAGAGAAATATCACCCTATGCCTATGAACGAATCTAATTTTAACAATAATAAGAAACCTATTGTGAAGAAATTTTGCAAGGGAAAGAAACAACTGAGATTAGATGTAAATTTCAGGAATAAGAATGTTGGTCGTTTGATTTCTAGAAAATTAAGAAATTGAAAAAGTGATCATCTGAGCTCGATCGTTAGGATTGAGGTTGACGATCAATGTTCAGACCAAGAGATAAATGATTTCTTGGCTCATGAGGACCCAGAAAATCAATGTTCTGGGAAAGAGGTTGTTACCCCGGTTGAATAGTATGACTTCATGACTAAGCTACCCCGTGTCTCAAGGGAAAAGAAGGTTTTTCAGGTATTAGTCACAACCTTAAACAAATCACTATTAAAAATGAATTACCCATTGTTTATTGTATTCCACGTTGGTCTACCATTACCCCAGTGCACTGTGACAGCCGCCTAGACTGGATAGATCTTTATTATAGAGATATTTTGCTCTTACAGGCTCAAGTAAAACGTTTGGTTACTCGAAATGCTCTATTGGAATGAGAGAAACTTTACTTGAAGGCACACATAGAGAGGGAAAACAAAAGATTCAAGAAGTCCGGGAAAATTATAATAAAAAAATACAACCAGTTTCAAAGCTATTATAAATTCTGAACAGTCAGATCCTTCTTTTGCTAATTTCTAATGGTAAAACGATTTTGTTTTGATTTTATTTGATTCTGTTATGAATAATCAAAATAGGGAGATTTAATTTGATTTCTTTTGCTAATAATAAGTATAGCTACAAAATCTATGATTTTGTATCCAGTCTCTTTTGAATAATAATTAGTATTGTTATCTGAATATTAAATCGGTTTTTCTATCTACAGGAAATGGAAGATTATGATGTTGATTGCATGGAGCAAACACTTTGAATCATATTCTCAAATATTTAGTAGTTTTTGCCTTTTTATGTTTATAAAAATTCAGTGTATTTTCGACAAACCAACTCATGCATGAGTGGTTACTATTTTCACTATTTTTGTAATATTATCTATTTTTTGTGGATTCAACTCTATCTTGTATGATAAGAGCATTTGAATCCTGAACTAGTTTAAATACTGTTCGCTCTTAGCAGTGAATACATCTTTGTTTCGACACATTATGGACATATGACTTTCAAGACTAATATGGAGAAGTTGTTCACTCCTTGGCTTTAGACCAGCGTGGCGCTTACCCATTATGTTTTTCCTTTATCTTATGGCATGTTAATACGTTTATATAGCTTTAGTCTTATCATCGTATGATATTTCATATTATTCAGCACTTTAATTTTGTATGTAATTTGTTGTCCTATAATATATCTGTGATCAATATTTCATTAAATATTGTGGATTTATGTTGGATATTGGATGATGTATTACATGAATGCTTTGTATTAAGTTTCTTTTATTATAAGCGTTCATCATTATAAGATCACCAGATCTGTATATTTATTAGTTCATTGTTATATTCTTGTTCCAAAACACCTACGGTTTTTTTCTGCAAGTGTTAGCACCATTCTATGATAGGTTTTCCTCATAGGAAGGACAACTTGGAGCTTGAACTGCACAGAGACATAAACTCATTTTAATTGATTAACTACAGATCAGTTTACTTGCATTTTCTTTAGTTAGATTATTTATCGATGAAATAGGGACAGTTTGAATTAGCTTTGCATGTTTATTTGTTCTCATTTCAATTGTGTCTCATTAGTTTTTTTTACTTCTTTAGATTTTAAATATTAAATAGAAAATATAAAATGTATGTGATTTCCTTATCTACTTCATAAACACTTTCAAAACATTTATTTCGCAAGATATCTAGTAAATATTTCAAGATTGTATATACATTGTATATAATCATATGCACATATTCATCTTCTTATTGAGACGTTTGTAATTATTGAATTTATATCCTTAGTATTATAGCTTTTAGATTAACTTCCTTTCTTTTGTTATTTTTTAAGACTTTAGTTGGCCAACGGAGCCATTAAACCTGTCAAGTCATTTCATTCCAAATGGATTGGGTTATTTAGACAACCTCGGTCCGGATTTGACCTTATAGTTTACGGTGTGTCATTTACGCCCGTCAACAATCTTGTAGGCGCAGTAGCCTTGTATTTCATGTACCACGTCAAGGATCTATCCTTGAATGTGGTCTTGAGTTGCACGATCTTAGTTGTGTCGTATGTAACTCTCTTTACGAACCAAATTGCTTCACAGGTGAACCATTGTTTCTTTGCATCATCCTTACATGTTCCATGAAACACGTGAAACCTCAGTGTATTTTCTTGACTCTCCATATTCGAACTAGAGCTAGTTCATCTTTTCTTATTGTTATTGGCTGGAAATTTCCACATCACTATCACTTGGGGTAAAGTATTGTTGACTTTACCTTCTTCTTCACTTGTCTCGTCACTTCTCTCTTCTTCTTTTGTTCCTTCGACTCCAATATCTTCACTTTCTACTGTGTTTTCTTCTTTATTAAAAATACACAAGGGGTGTAGTACAAAGGGGGGGTAAGTCCATCTTCTTCTAAAACTTCTTATGAGATGACCTAGAGAGATATCTACTTGCAGTCGCACAAGACCATCCACTATTGTCAATTCGTCTCCCACATCACAAGAGGAGCCTCCATCTTCCTCTTTTATTGGTGAACCAACATTTTGCGCCCTGCCTTCCTATGCTAGATGTGCGCTAGGAATGTGCACTTAGTCTTCCAGGCTGGCCTGTGCACTAAAAATCCACACGTTGTCTCTTGGTATGATATGTGCACTTCCACTCCGTACACATTCGCCTAATCCAAACAACACATTGTCACTTCGTGTGTCATTCTCTCTTTTTATCATCACACCACTGCTATGCGCTTCATCTGCTTCAAAGTTTGTGGCACTCTACAACAGCCAAGGGGTGTGAACTTTATCACCTAGGTCCATACTAGTCTCACTACTGGTATCCCTATTGGACACCATCTTCCCTATGCCACGCCTCTTCGTGAGATTATCCTCATATGTGCTCCACTTTTGCACAACATCCACTCTCGAACTAACACTTGGTGCAGTTCTTTTCTCTTCATCTTGGACCTGACCGCTTGTTGCATGCTCATATCTAATTATTTTTCACCTTTCTCTTCCACTCTTCTTTTT
>JASDQU010012766.1:239804-255553 GCA_032191745.1 Picea mariana
TCTGAGGACAATGGGGAGGATTTTCCAGTCTCTAAGGCAAATGTTCTAGATGGCTCTTTCAAGGAGATGATTGAAGTTTTTGTAAACGCATTAACATCTGCCCCCGATGAGCTTGTTGTCTCAGATCAAAATGATGAAGAGGTAGTTATAGAAGAGGATTGTTCTCTTTTCCTTCATGATATCTCCCATGATGTGTTTACATTCGGGGTCGAAACGAAGGAGCGGGGGATAGTTCCACTTCTGCAAGTTGGAGAAGCTCTGTTCCCCCCTGACTTTTATGATTATCTGGAAGAGGAGCAGCGGAACCCCACATCACCTTTTGCTGATCAGAGCAGCCAGCCCACTTATGGCAGTCACGAATCAGAGTCTGAGCTTGATATGTTGGATTTCCAAGAGCAGGTCGCAGAACCTTGTCCTCTGCTCACTAAGGAAAATCATCACGAGGAAATCAGCCATCTCAGTATTTCAGGAGACACTGAGCAGTACGAGGAAGAGAAGAATTTACCCGGGGAGACTGTTTATGATGAATACGAATCTGACTCGGGGGAGAGCCAAGAAGAAGAGGAAAAGGAACCAGAACAACAGCTAAGCGCACATTTCTTTTCCTATCCAAAGCTAGTCAACGAGCAACCACCGCTCGAGATCAATGACCCTACGATAGTTGTCCACTCACCTGTTCTTGTTAGAGATATTCATCCACATGAGAACAGCTGCGTAGAAGAGGAGGCTGCCTGTCGCCAATTTTCTGAAATTTTCCACTCATTCTATGATCCTGTCAGCGAGTACATGGAGTGGCATTTCCCCTATGCCTTGGAGCCACCCTATTTCATCTCAACTTCAGCCAGTAAGGAGAAGTTGAAGAGTGTAGTCGTTCTACTGTCATGGTTACAGCATCAGCTGGAGATCATCGACAGAAAGAAAGAGCTTCCCTTTGGGAAGTTACTTGATTGGTCTTTCCCTTTGGGAAGTTACTTGATTGGCTATGGTGGAAGTCTACTTTCACCTAACCCCATGTAAAATGTTTTATTAGCATTAGGACTGTATATAAATAATCTCCTTTGAGCATGTAGATTTGTTTGCTTTGTTTGCTTTTCTTTACTTTTTAGCCTATATTTTCAGAAGCAGGATGTTTTGAGCTTGACTCCATAGCCCAACAGCAAGGCACTAAAGCTACGAATTGAGTTCTTAGAGCATCATAGGGACGACTCTATCCCCCATGGAGCCTAATGTTAGCGATAATTCTTGTCTTGGGATCGAGAGCATCCAGGTCTGTAGGTTGCATGAAGAACGCCCAAGCGTAGCACATAAGCCCCATTTCAGGCTAAAAATCAAGTGAGCGAGCGAAATTATGTTGTCAACGGCCCAGATTCATCCATAGGAGTAGATCGACGGTCGACGGGAAATCGCGGTTAGCGGAGTTGCGCCGAGATTAGCGCGATGGGTAGCATCTATATACATTCATGTAGGATCTCGGTCATCCATCCAAAAGGACACGTGGTGCGCGATCATGTCATGTCGGCATTCGAGGATTCAAGGGGTAAGAGCTCCTCGTCATTTTACATCTGGAAACCCCGAACCCCGAAATGCCGATAAGTGCCATTCAAAGCCGAGCCCACGGTCCTAGCACCAAGTCACGTCAAGCGAGCCTGATAATGGAGGTAGCCCCCTTTTTTAATGACAAAGCCATCTCGATTGTTCATCTGAAGGACACTCGGCGCAAGATCTGAGCCACAGGTGGGGCCTTTCGGGATTTTCATAGTGAAAGCGCCAAAGTCATCTCTGTCGTCCATCCATCGATGAAACTCGAACGCATTGGACTTAAAGGGGGCATGGATCTGGGTGACCAGGATCTGCGGCTGAGGCTTCATTCTAGACCCCCCTTTCCTTTCTGCCTTTAATCGGAGGGGGAGGGGGTCCAGAATCAAACACACAACTCTTCAAAAGTCAGGATCGGAGCACCTAGATCAACGATGCTCAGGCCTTTCCGGCCCCCCTTTGCCATCCTGTCTTTAATGAAAGAGGGGGGGGTCCGGAATGGTGTGTTATTATTGTAGGGTCCCTTGCCTGTCGTGTCACCTTTGGTATCGTCCTCCCCATTGCCACCTATTCTCCGGCCACCGCCTCGGCCTGTCATCCTCTTGTCTCCCGCCATGTGTCCCTCTCACTCCAAGTCACCTCCTCCTGTACTCCCGCACTCCATGCTCCTTCCTCCTCTATCCTATTCAAACCGCATGGCATTCCTCAGCTGATGTCACAGCTCCCATTTCTTCTCCATCACCTCCACAGTGTTCACGCCTTTAACCCCCATCACACCCTCGTCCACATCAGCCATAGGGGTCCCTCGCAGCAGTCCCGCGAAGTAGCGTCCAAAGAAAGACAGTTCGGCTGATCCAGGTGGCACCATTAGGAGACCTCCACGTCCTAGAAGGCAGAGTTGACCGAGGCCATCCCCGATCCAAAAAAGAAGTTATTGCGGCAGTTATTGGTGGTTGAATATCAAATCCTCCATAAAAGGAAGGTTCGGCAAAAGACTAATTCACGTCGACTCACCTGCAGAAGGACAATCCGAAATTTGATGGCATCTATCATAGGCGCACGATCATCCTGAGTCTGCATGGGCAGGCTGTCAGAAGCCATGCAGACGGAATTCTTTAATGCAGCGTCTTGCTTTTGCTGCTATGGTGGTTTTTGAGTATATGTAGGCATTTTCTCCATTTTTGTAAGAATCGATGGTAGAGCGAAGCTCCCGATTGTAATGTTTTAATCGACACTCTAGTTTTCTGGTTATGCATCTGTATGTAAGATCTCTTGTTTTATGAAAGATAGTTTCCCTATTCCATATAGTTTTCATCTCATACTAATGGAGTTCATGATTGACTGATTCACATGAATTATTGTAGTTGTGTTATGATAAATGTTTTATCGTGGCACTATAGTATTCTCTGGTTTTCTGCATTTGAATGTAAGAATATCTCGTGTTTAAATGCATTCTCCTACAGTCTGCTAGAAACCTGATGTTGACAACAGACCTTTGCATCTCTCTGATACAAGTCTTCCTCCCACTCACCCTTACTACAACTCACTGTCTGAAGTATGTCCAAGACCTCACCTGCCCATGCATGCTTGGCCTGGTTTCGGAGTTGAAAAAATATCGTCCGAATTTACTTCCATTCGATCACCCCTTTCATACACAAAACATGACATAAACTGATGGGCGTCGGGATCTGCTCCTGCTGCAATATAGGAGTGACTTCTGACGCCAACACCAGTGACCAAAAGCCAGGTCTTCAATTCACTTAATGGCTCTGAATTCAATGAATCGGATTCTATTGTTGATGAAACCCTTGTGGATAAGGAATTACCATATAGGTTTTCACCTAGAAGATCTTTGGAATAGATAATTACTGAATTAAAAGAGAAATATCACCCTGTGACTATGAACGAATCTAATTTGAACAATAATAAGAAACCTGTTGTGAAGAAATTCTGCAAGGGAAAGAAACAACCGAGCTTAGATGTAAATTTCAGGAATAAGAATGTTGGTCGTTTGATTTCTAGAAAATTAATAAATTGAAAAAGTGATCATCTGAGCTCGATCGTTAGGATCGAGGTCGACGATCAATGTTCAGATCGAGAGATAAATGATTTCTTAGCTCATGAGGACCGAGAAAATCAATGTTCTAGGCAAGAGGTTGTTACCCCGATTGAATAGTATGACTTCGTGATTAAGCTACCCCCATGTCTCAAGGGAAAAGAAGGTTTTTCAGGTATTAGTCACGACCTGAAACAAGCCACTATTAAAAATGAAGTACCCATTGTTGATTGTATTCCACGTCGGTCTGTCGTTACCCCAGTGCACTGTGATAGCTGTCTAGACTGGATAGATCTTTATTATAGAGTTATTTCGCTCTTACAGGCACAAGTAAAACGTTTGGTTACTCGAAATGCTCTATTGGAATGAGAGAACCTTTACTTGAAGGCACACACAAAGAGGGAAAACAAAAGATTCAAGAAGTCCGGGAATATTATAATAAAAAAATACAACCGGTTTCAAAGCTATTATAAATTTTGAACAGTCAGATCCTTCTTTTGCTAATTTCTAATGGTAAAACGATTTTGTTTTGATTTTATTTGATTCTATTATGAATAATCAAAATAGGGACATTTAATTTGATTTCTTTTGCTAATAATAAGACTAGCTACAGAATCTATGATTTTGTATCCAGTCTCTTTTGAATAATAATTAGTATTGTTATCTGAATATTAAATCGGTTTTGCTATCTACAAGAAATGGAAGATTATGATGTTGATTGCATGGAGCAAACACTTTGAATCATATGCTCAAATATTTAGTAGTTTTTGCCTTTTTATGTTTATAAAAATTTAGTTTATTTTTGACAAACCAACTCATGCATGAGTGGTTACTATTTTCACTATTTTTGTATTATTATCTAATTTTTGTGGATTCAACTCTATCTTGTATGATAACAGCATTTGAATCATGAACTAGTTTAAATATTGTTCACTCTTAGTAGTGAAGACATCTTTGTTTCGACACATTATGGACATATGACTTTCAAGACTAATATGGAGAAGTTGTTCACTCCTTGGCTTTAGACCAGCGTGGCGCTTACCCATTATGTTTTTCCTTTATCTTATGGTATGTTAATACATTTATACAGCTTTAGTCTTATCATCATATGATATTTCATATTATTTAGCGCTTTAATTTTGTATGTAATTTGTTGTCCTATAATATATTTGTGATCAATATTTCATTAAATATCATGGATTTATGCTGGATATTGGATGATGTATTACATGAATGCTTTGTATTAAGTTTCTTTTATTATAAGCGTTCATCATTATAAGATTACCAGATATGTATATTTATTAGTTCATTGTTATATTCTTGTTCCAAAACACCTACGGGTTTTTTCTGCGAGTGTTAGCACCATTCTATTACAGGTTTTCCTCATAGGAAGGACAACTTGGAGCTTGAATTGCAGAGACATAAACTCATTTTAATTGATTAATTACAGGTCAATTTACTGGCATTTTTTTTAGTTAGATTATTTATCGATGAAATAGGGATAGTTTGAATTAGCTTTGCATGTTTATCTGTTCTCATTTCAATTGTGTCTCATTAGTTTTTTTTAGTTCTTTAGATTTTAAATATTAAACAGAAAATATAAAATGTATGTGATTTCTCTATCTACTTCATAAACACTTTCAAAAAACATTTATTTCGCAAGATATCCAGTAAATCTTTCAAGATTGTATATACATTGTATATAAGCATATGCACATATTCATCTTCTTATTGAGACGTTTGTAATTATTGAATTTATATCCTTAGTATTATAGATTTTAGATTAGTTTCCTTTATTTTATTATTTTTTAGGACTTTAGTTGGCCAACGGAGCCTTTAAACCTGTCAGGTCATTTCATTCCAAACCACTTGGGTTATTTAGACAACCCCAGTCTGGATTTGACCTTATAGTTTACGGTGTGTCATTTACGCTCGTCAATGGTCTTGTAGGCGTAGTAGCCTTGTATTTCATGTACCACGTCAAGGATCTATCCCTGAATGTAGTCTTGAGTTGCACGATCTTAGTTGTGTCGTATGTAACTCTCTTTACAAACCAAATTGCTTCACAGGTGAACCAATTTTTCTTTGCATCATCCTTACATGTTCCATGAAACACGTGAAACCTTAGTGTATTTTCTTGATTCTCCATATTCGAACTAGAGCTAGTTCATCTTTTCTTACTGTTATTGGCTAGAAATTTCCACATCACTATCGCTTGGGGTAAAGTATTGTTGACTTTACCTTCTTCTTCACTTCTCTTTTCTTCTTTTGTTCCTTCGACTCCAATATCTTCACTTTCTACTGTGTTTTCTTCTTTATAAAAAATACACAAGGGGTGTAGTACAACAAGGGGGTAAGTCCATCTTCTTATAAAACTTCTTATGAGATGACTAAGAGAGATATCTACTTGCAGTCGCACAAGACCATTCACTACTGTCAATTCGTCTCCCACACCACTAGGGGAGCCTCCATCTTCCTCTTTTCTTGGTGCACCAATATTTTTCACCCCACCTTCCTATGCTAGATGTGTGCTAGGAATGTGCACTTAGTCTTCTAGGCTGGTCTGTGCACTAAAAATCCACACATTGTCTCTTGGTATGATATGTGCATTTCCACTCCATACACAATCGCCTTATCCAAACAACACACTGTCACTTCGTGTGTCCTTCTCTCTTTTTATCATCACACCACTACTATGCGCTTCATCTACTTCTAAGTTTGTGGCGCTCTACAACAACCAAGGGGTGCGAACTTTATCACCTAGGTCCATACTAGTCTCACTATTGGTATCCCTATTGGACACCATCTTCCCTACACCACGCCTCTTCGTGAGATTATCCTCATCTGTGCTCCACTTTGGCACAACATCCACTCCCAAAATAACACTTGGTGCAGTTTCTTTTCTCTTCATCTTGGACCCGACCACTTGTTGTGTGCTCCTATCTAATTCTTTTCCACCTTTCTCTTCCACTCTTCTTGTGTACCTCTCGATTCTTTTTCTCCTATTCTCTTCATGTTCCGTTCCACACCTCACCTCATCTCAACAACTTCTTGGATCCTCCTCAATGGATCCATATTATGGTTCATTTTCCCCCACCTTTGTCAAATCCCCCCCTAGTGCTAGGGGGTTTACTCGACCATTCTATCGGGCTCCATACACATCTTTCTTCTCTCCACGAACAACATCTTTATCTAAAGTGGAATCTCTTTGAGCATCTGCTTCCTTGGACCTTCTTCAAACTTTCTTTCACCCTCACTGAAAGAATCGCTATATTCTACAACAAACTCAATAAAGTAGGCTTCCTTCACTTGAGCGAACCAAAAATCAATAGCCCAAGTCCACTTGTTATCCAACACCTTTAAGCTATCAAGCGTTGCTTGATCCCAAACTATTGGCTCCAATGGGAATGCAACTAAATCAATAGCAGATTGCCTCTTTGGCCATTCATGCAACAGACAAGGAAATTCCGCAAATAAGATCTCATGCATATCCGAGTAAAGATATCTACATTTACATTCCTTCAATTTCATCCTCAATCCTTGTGTATCTCGTAGGGAAAAATCGTATTCTTTCACTTCTATCTAGTCTTGAATCTCTTCCTTAGAATGATGCCAACTCATTTTTTTCCTTCATCGATCTCAACAAGACTTCAATTCTGGGAAACGGTACCATTTTTTGTGGCATTTTCGGTCCAAGCTTGTGTGTGTCCTGTCCTTCTTAATGCTAGGGATTTTTATACTCAGGTTTCATCTAGAGTTGTCCAACAAAAACCCCAAAGCACTGGCATATCAATCCTCAGCCAAGGATGAGGAAGGTCTCACTCGATATGCAGAGAGGATCATAGAGACCATAAGGTCTTATGATAGGGATGAAGGTTTAAGCACACGAAAAGTCATTGCAATTGGCATCCATGTAACTCATGCCCGATAAAATATTAGGACTAAGAGTTAAAACAATACACACACATAATCAACTCATACATAACAGACACGGAATGGATCAAAACTTCCATCTCTTTATTACTAGAAACATTTCATCACATCAGAGATATACATTGCATAAGACAGATGCATATGAAAGCCATAGTACTTTATATATTTTCTATATAAAACCTCAAAGTTACAACACATTGCACCATGCACCTTGACTCAAAACTCAAACATATCATAGACAGAAAAATATATTCAAATCATTACAATATTGCAATAGGCTTAGAGTGAGCTCAATACTGGATACTCAATAGACTCACTAAAACCATTAACTCACTAGCTCTATTTATGATGTTAATGTTAGAGCTTCCTTTTATAGGTTTCTCTTCTGGGGAGCATTGCCTCTTTTTGCTCTGCTCCACTCGTTTGTTTGATCAAACTGCCTCTGGTGTCTTCCAGTGTTCCACATAGACTTCTTGCATCAAGGGAAATCTTAACTGCATGGCCAACTCATTCTCTCACCATCCCACGTCTTTGTATGTTTTTGGCAGTAATCATTTGGGGATATTTCCTGATGATTCATTTATTTCTTTCGACATGCATCTTCTTCTTTTCTGGCACAGCTGACAAAATTCAAACCAGTGCATACTTGGTAGTCTTTAAGCGTGTCGTGCAACTGAAAAAATTCGATCCGGTGCACACTCTATGTCATTCTTCATGCATTTCCTTAGGCACACACAAAATTATGGAATGAGCACACACAACTTCATTTGTGCATGCACACAAAATTGAATCCAAAACTTTGGGTGCCAACAACTAGTCTTCCCTCTTGCATGAGTACTACCCCTGATGTTTTTATTGGAGTCATCACATGGAAAAAAAGGTCTTAGAGAAGTATAGAAAAGTGAGTACCATGGTTGTACACATAGCATTCTTCAAATCTTAGAAGGCTCAATCTGCAGCTTCATTCCAACTAAAAGAATTTTTTTTGAGTAAGGCAGTGAAGGGATCTGCAATCTTATCATAGTTCTGAATAATTTTATGTGGTAACAAGTCAAACCAAGAAAACCTCGTAAAATTTTAAGAGTTTTGGGACATGACCAATCCTTCATTGCTTCAATTTTATTTGTGTCCACTCATACACCATCATTCCTAACAATATGACCCAAATATTCCACTTCGGAGATACCAAAGGAACATTTGGACCTCTTGAGAAAGAGTTTATGATTAGAAAGTAGTTGTAAGACCTAATCCACATGGGTGACATGGAAATGCCAAGTTTTATTGTAGATCAAGATGTCATAAAAAAGACGAGGAAAAAATGATGGAGAAAGGGTTGAAATATGTTGTTCATGAGACTCTAGAAGGTGGAAAGTGCATTGCAAAGGCTAAAGGGAATCACCAAGAACTCATAATGTCTTTCATGGGTGAGAAAAGTAGCTTTGGGAATATCTCCCTCTTTCATGCAAATTTGGTGATAGTCAGAATGGAGATCAAGTTTGGTGAAGAATTGAGTGCATTTGAGCTTACCCAAGGGGTCGTGACAAGGGAATACATTTGGTGGGAGGCTACCTATTATGAGAAAAATAGAATGATCATGCACACCTTGGGAGGGTGGGAGACTTTGGGGGGTTTCAAAGACTTATTGGTGTTTGGCCAAGACTAACTGCATGTTGGGATGGATGGGTTGAGAAGGTGTCTCAAAGACTTGAATGGCATGGAATTGGGTGACAATGATTGAATGTACCTTTCTAAGAAGATTTTCAATATTGTGTGAGTTGATGATCTCTAAAGAACCAATAGTGATTCCTTGGAAAGTGTAGTGACGTCCCTCCTACTGGAAACTCATGTATAACTTCTGGAAATCCATGGCGATGGGACCTAATATTTGTAACCATTCAACCCCCAAAAAAAATTCACAACCACGATGGCTCATTGATTTGGGCATTCACCACCTTTTGGTATCCCCTCTCTCTTTGAGAGGCTTATAACCAAGTAGTAGGACGAGCCATTAACACTTGGGAATGTATCTATTCCTTCAAACCACTAATAAAGAATTCCTTGATGAAGGTATCTAACATTCCTTTGGTGCAAATAGTGAGTTTCCAAAAAGTGGTTATGAACTCTTCAATGATACCAAATTGTCTAAGTTTGGTCAAGCATCCCAAATAATGAGTGTTTATTTCAAAGCATTCATAGAGGTCTTAGACAAATTGTGTCCAAGAAATATAACCCCAATGGGATTTCTTATGACATTGCCACCATTTCCACCATCCAAGCTATAAATATAAGACACCACACAAAGTTTCATTAAGTCATCAATGATGCCATGCAGAAAAAATAGTGTCTCGTCTAAATAACCCAACCTATGGGGTTGGAGCCATCAAATTTGTTGAGATCCACTTTAGGGATTTGATGCCACGTTTGAGTCAATCACGAACAAATGGGTGAGAGTGAGGCCCCATGGGATTGGATGATTTATCTCCCTCCTGTTGAGACAAATACTCCTTATAATAATAATCGTTGAGTCCAATTTGGTGATATTTTCACTGACCAAAGCAATGTTTTGCTCAATAGATGAGTGGGTGAGATCATTTTTGTGTTGCATCTCATCACATAGAGTTTCCAAGGAGAAGACTTGTGTGTTTAGCTTGTTGTTTCTAATAGCCATAAATATGGGGGTCCATAAGAAAAAGGTTATTGGAGAGTGGCACCCAGGAAATCAGTGCTACTTTCTAGCTCTGTTGAGATAGTTTTCTAGTAATGGGGTGAGTGGGTCCACCAAATAGGCTTACTGGAGAGTGGTACCATGACGATCAACATGACATAAGGATTCTATTGAGGTAGGTCCCAAATAAGGGTGTGGTTAGAACCTAGACTTTTTTTTTACTCCTACAGATTTATTCTCCTTCATGAATAATATTGCGTTGACATAATGCTCAAATTCTCAATATTGTAGTTTATGTAGGAATTTTGTGGACCGGTAGCAAGAGTCAGGGTTTCTAGTGACCAAATGCATAAATTCTCAATACAATGTTTTACGGAGGTGTTTTGTGGAATAGCAGCAAGGAGTAGGGTTTCAAGCGTCATGAAGACAATGGAGTGTCAGGTGTTATAACTCTCTGATAAATGTGTGAGGTCCAACAATAGTACTTGGCCCAATTTCTCAGGGCACTAATTAAGGAAGCTCAACCATAGCCTTAGTCGTACTGTCTGATTACTCAGGTACTAGAGAGTAATATTCTTGAGTGTTTTTCTTGGTGCCACTATAGCAACAAGATGGTCGATCAACTTATCTAAAGTTGGTTTCAAGTAACCTAAGGGATTTTTTATAAACCCTAGGGTATGTGGAAGTGAAATTATGTATACAGGTAATGTTGTATGTGATACTACTCGAAGGGGTACCAATAGGGGATAGAAGGGTTTCAAACCAAGTGAAACATCTTGTATTTACTATGTGTATACTTCCCCTACAACATATTTACTTGTTGAATAACAGATCATTGTGTTATTTATAAACGTCAAAACATGTCTCTAGCTTGAAAAAAAATGCTCTAAAATATGTGATTGGAAAAGTGTTTTAATACCAATTGTGGTGCTCTTTATTAGTAAATTGAAAGATGCATAGTGGAAATAATAAATTTTACCTAGATTTACTACAAAAATGACAGATTGCAACCACGATAGCCAAATAAAGAACCAAAATACCACAAAATATTATACCTTTATTGATTAAAACAATGTTCACTTGTCTCTTCATGGGGGAAACCTGCAATTGAGCAAAAATCTGATTACAAATAACTTCACAAGACATCTCATTCCATTGCTTCTACTTCTTTATATAGTATCATCTACCTCCTAGAAGCATTCTAGAGAATGAGCTTTCTAGTAGGCAAAACCTTCTAGTAAGCCTTCTTACATTTGTTTCTTTCACACTACTACATGGGCCTTAGTTACTAGATATGGCCTCCATACATAGCAACCTATCTATCTACTTAGGGGGTTAGGGAGGATAGGACCCTAATAGTGTGGGTTTATCATCTCTGTCATTTCATCATCTCTCAAATTCAACAATTTGCACAAACTTAGTGTGTGGCCAATTAGACATGTGGGTTGGTTGTTGGGAAGCTAGTAAAATCATACAATGGCTTAATGCAAGCTCGACATTAATAAAATCGTGAAATATGGAACCAAAACTACTCATAACCACATGATAATTTGAAATGTATAAAATCTTAAAAGAACCTTGGATTTTCATAAAATTTGGACCATTAGAATCATCTTGGAGTCTTGTATGACATGGAAACATGCAATCATGAAATTAAGATTAGGAGGTGTCTCAAAATTGTGGCATTTACCTCTTTAGAACCAAAATAGTAAGCAAACATAGCCCATGTTAGAAATAGCCTAAAAAGTTTTGTTTTTTTTTTTTTAATGAAACTACAAATCTTAACAAAGTGATCTTGGATATGTGGGTGTGCTAACAACAAATCAAAAACTAAAAGCATCTCATTATTCATAATAATGCATGATACAAGAAGATGAACTTGAGTTATTAGGAGGCCAAAACTGCCCAAAGTGTAATGCAGGATACAAGAAGATGAAATTGAGCTATTAGGAGGCCAAAACTGCCCAAAGTGTCTTGTCTCAGCAATAAATGAACCATTGTTATTAAAAAATTGCTACTAGTGAGTACACCCGTTAGCCAACTTGATTGCATAACCCAGCTAAGGATAGAGATTGGAAGAAGCAAATTTACTTTTGGAACTTACTACTGACCTGAAATTACTACTGACCAACTACAAGTACAATTTGGACTTAACAAGTGCCTTGGACACAAGGCAAGAAAACATTTTTTTTCTAAATAACTTAAACATTTTTGTTGTTTCGCATAATATTGAAATGTTGAGAAACTATTAAAACTACTAGATTTAGGAAAACACCTGGATTTTTCGTTTCTCCCTGTAAAGTACTAGGGCTCTCAATCAATTATCAAGCTAACCAATTATTTGGAGATATAAGTATCAATTTTGTTAGAATTGCAAGCGCGGAAAACATAATTCACAGTGATAATTAACAATCTCACATATAATAGAATACGGGGATTTCACGTGGTTCACCTAAATGTTGGGCTACGTCCATCAAACATAGGCATCAGTTGTTTTATTATTCAGATCATGGAGATTACATCAGCTCATTCACACTCAGTCATTTTGCCTCTACGAGCTTACATGAATTTATACATTCACACAAAAAACTGATTAATAAATGCAATCCCTATCCATATTCTAACTTGGTCTATTTGGTTGTAACAAACGCAGAATAATAAGATCCAAATCTGTTATTGGTAATTTGTTTTCACCCAATCCCAACAACTTTTAACCTTAAAATTATCAAGATTACCAAATATCTGTAGATAGAAGTATCACTTTTAAGGTTAAAAAATTCAGCTAATGGAAAAAATATATAAATTATAAGATTAGCAAGAAAAAAATACGCTCCATGCATGTGCAACTCATCTCGAGATCATAAATTAGGAAAACTTTACAGTCCAGAAACATGGAGTATGTTGTCACCACAGCCCAACTTTAAGTGCAATCCCAATGAAATGCACACCCCACTCCCGTAGAGCTGATTTTTCCACTTCAATTTTGATAATATTTTCAATGATTTCTGCATCACCCCGGAGGCTGTTGATATTTACAAGTGAATTTATTACATTCAATACTTTGCCTCCAACATTTCACTGGCGTTTAGCAAAATCAAGCCAGGCTTGTGTTCACATCTTAGCTTGATGGACAATTGATTAAACCTTATTCCAGATGTTTTCTAAGCACGGCATTGACCTGGAGATGCTCAGGATGTCTGTATTTGTCTGTATTGATGCAACGACAAACCCTAAAATCCAAGCAATGGAAAAGTAAAGTATCGAGCCGTAACGTTTTTCGTGAACCCAACTCTGAATTTCTGTCAAACCAGAAAAGGTACATATTAGCGTATATGTTTTGTCTGTTGTTCTCGGATGTAAACATCATTTACTTATGAAAATTATAATATTGTTTATGTACATCTTGCAACAGGTTTCAGTTCGAATCTTGTACCTTGCCGAGCACCCTGATTTGGCGTTTAGTTTAGACATCAATATCAATGTGAGAGGTTTCGAGTCGTAACACTTTTTAAATAAGTTCTTTGGGCATTGAGTCATTGGTAGGGTGTCACCATTTGCTTCCTCAAAAGATGTGAAAATTTGGAACACACATTAGGTCAGAAAGAGGGATCAAAATTGAATCCTTTCAGGTTGGAACATGTTTTAGAAAGGTAGTTCAAGAAACATCTTTGAAAAAAAATCAATTTTTATAATCGTTTATTATTATGAAGGACAACAAATATTATACAATTTCAAAAGAAGGGTCTCATTTTCAAGAATTTATGAGTCTTGCTTCCAATTCTTAGATGCATAATGAGCATTATACCTTTCATATTATACGAGGATGGATGTGAATCATGAGAAGTATTCATAATTCAACACCCATTACTTGTCTTTGACATCTAAAGACTTAAAAAATCATCTATATTCTTGTTGGTTATCATCTATTCCTTGATATGGTGTACCCTTCCACAACATAAAATTCATCACAAAGTTCATGCCTATAGAATCCTATCATTGTATTGGCATATCCAACAATTCTAGTGACACTTGTATAAGCTTCCAAGAGAAGCTTGGACACCTTATCTTTATGAATCTCCACTTGAATTTATGTGTTATGTGAATTTTCTGTCATTGTCGATACCATAATTGGCATGAAATTTAATGTCCATACTTAATGCGAAAAAATAAAATAATTAGCAAAGGGTTATGGGTGTAAATTGCAATGACATTAAAAGTTATTAGCAAGATTCACTACAACTATGTGGTTCAATAACAATTTTGAAGAGAAAACAATAGACATCTACCAAACCCAAGGAAATGAAGTCATCTCTCTTTCTTTATGATCACATATTCCATCTCTCTAAAAACATCTAACATGTTGACAAATGTAACATGGTTATAGCATTGGTATTTTATATATTATCATTATTATTACTATGGGTGTAAATTGCAACAACATTGGAAACTTATTAGCAAGATTCACTGCAAATGTGTGGTTCATGACAAATCTAACATGGTTAGAGCATCGATATCTAATATTTTATTATTATTTGGGAACATTCAATGGCATTTCAACCACTTAGTATGTTGTTCACAACATTCGTGTTATTGCAATAGATACTTGAATGTAAATCAATGTGAATGTAAATCTCTCAGGAATCCAGTGTTCTTGTATAGGTTTTTTCCAGCTCATTATAAAGATAATGCATTTTTTTTTCACACAAAATTATGTTAATAATTATGTTTGGGATAAAAAGACTCCAAATTAAGATGAGTGATAACTTGTATTTTCTTGATTACATGTCTGTATGAACCTACGCAAAATAGATCTTGTCAACATCAAAAAACCTAAAATTGGAATTACAACAATGAGAATTGTGATTCCATTCATTCAATTTTCTACATCATCAATTTCTTACTCATTTGATGATTCCCCTTTCCCCAAATTTATTTATCTGTATCTATAACACTCCTTGTTTCTAAAAACATTGACATCAATGTGTTGACACTTTAAGTGCCAAATATTTGAGAATGCTTCTTACATCTCTTTCCCTATGCCTCACTGCAAGCCCAAGAACAATGAGATGTATCGTTTAAAACCTTAATGCTCAAAGCCATGTTTTTTATGTCTTGGTAGGATTCTTAAGTAAGATATGGAGAAGGTAACATAATTTGTAGCATCCTTGGTTTTAATCCCCGCAAATTATAATGCAATTGTGCAAATGTGATTTAGGCTAGTGAGCCAATATGTTTTGGGTTGGATAGCCTATATGGATTGATATGGCTGCGAGCCAAGCTATGTAAATTGTACACTAAATTTTTTAATGCAAAGTAAATTATTGGTTGCAATATGAGAGGGACGATAACGATGAGGAGCTATGATTCCACAAGAGAGGGAGCTAAAAGGGAGTCCAAGGGGTTACCCATTTCTATTAATGTAAGTCGTTTCACATTAATGTTTATCTCCTTAGGATTATCAAAGGAAGCAATGAATACATGTAAGAGTGGTTGGTGGGAAAAGTCATCTCACTAATTTATAATAGCATGGGCCCAAGTACAACCATTTTTTGGGAAATG
>JASDQU010012766.1:255653-268838 GCA_032191745.1 Picea mariana
CAAGGAAACCCATAAAGGGATAAAACCTCTTCTTCTTCGAAATGATAGGCAGTCTTTTAAGTTTTTTACATCATCTATAATTGAGCACCAACTACTTGTGAGGCTACTACCTCTATTTTACAAGATGAAACTTGTTTTAGAGAACCGACTCTCTTGTTTCTCTAGCACCCACTAGAAGGAAGCACCAACTCCCCTAATTTTCCAGCACCAACTAGATGGAAGCACCAACTTCTAATTACACAGGCTCCAACCTATATAACAGAGAACACTTGTTCTCCCTTGCACCACCCTGCCACCCTAGTTTCTTTGGTTGCAACTAGATGAAAGCTACAACTCCTTGTGTTCAAGCCCCCACTTGAACCTCTGAGGACAACAGTCCTCCCTAGCACCTCCTAACCACCCTAGAATATGAATGAATAAATAAACAAACAAGTACACAGATAAATCAATTCTTACCACTTCTTCTCTGTTCTGTAAATCTGGTCTTCTTCAACTTGTTCTATCATTCTGCTCTGCTTCAACTTGTTCTGTCATTCTGCTCTGCTTCAACTTATTCTGTCATTTTTCTCTGCTTCAATTCGTTCTTTCATTATCTTTTACTCTTCTCTCAGTTTTATCTCACACTGTGCATATTCCCAGTCTCACTCTACACATTCTGTGATTTTCCCTTTCTTATCGTTTAATTCATTTTTCATCCAGAACAACAACACCACACACAGTCTGTATCTTTTTCTTTTATACACACACCCACGGCGGTTCACCTTCGCATCTCCTTAGACAAAAGAAAAACAACCGCCCGAACAACTGAAACGCCAACCGATCGACAATCATGAGTCCATTTTGTTAACAGATTTGTAACTAGTAAATTAACTGTTAGAGAGCATAGTAACCCTCTGATCATATTCAAGTTTATATGCACCATTGGATGAACTTTATTCCATTTGCCTCTAAATCGGGTTTCGGAATTTCAGCATTCCTATGGCCAAGTGTCTCGACACTTCATATTGCGATCTCCAAAACTCCGATACAGATCTTTTCTGCACTAGATCCTTCCTCTATATAACCATGGCCATGACCAAGCGCTTATGAAAAAATTGCTTTCACGAATTTGCCTTTCGTAAGTCTGAAGATGAGGCACCTCAACTCTCCAAGTCGTGATCCCCAAAACCCGAGATGGAGCTGAGATCAACAGTCCATGATCTTGATGAGTCTATGGTCTAGATCTCATCGTGAATTTGCGTCTCATGATTCCTTCGAAGGAGGTCCTTGTCACTCCAAGTTGCGATAAGAAAAACTCCAAAATGAAGCTTAGATCAATGGTCTAGAACACACTTTGATCTGATGGTTGGGAATAAATTGCGATTTCGCATATCGCAATTTTGGCGGTAGAGATTCTTGTCACTCCAAGTCCCGATAGGTGAAGCTCTGAGATGGAGCTCAGATCAATGGTCTAGAACACATCATGAATTGATGGCTGGGATTAAATTGCGATTTCGCATATCGCGATTTCGATGGTAGATATTCTTGTCACTCCAAGTCGCAAGTCATGAAAATCTGAAATGGAGTTGACAATCCATATCAACAATCCCAATCAATACTTGATCTGACGATCATCGAGAACCTGCATCCAGAAACAGAATTTGCGATCATCCTCCTTGACTTTCAAAATGTACACTCGCTTGAGGGTTTCCTGGACCTTTTCAAATACAGCTTCATCTGGTAATCCGATTTGATCAACTTCTACCACATTACTTGTTCGATTAAGCCATTGAAAGTGCAACAAACCCTCATCTCCCCTAGCTACATGAACAAGTCCTTTTCGAGTATCTGGTACAACTCGTTTCCCCTCCAGAGACATCATNAGCACCAACTCAATGTGAGGCTGCTACCTCTGTTTTACAAGCTGCAACTTGTTTGAGAGCACCGACTCTCTTGTTTCTCTAGCACCCACTAGAAGGAAGCACCAACTCCCCAAATGTTCTAGCACCAACTTCCAGTTACACAAGCTCCAACCTGTATAACAGAGAACACTTGTTCTCCCCTGCACCACCCTGCCACCCTGGTTTCTCTGGCTGCAACCAGATGGAAGTTACAACTCCATGTGTTCAAGCTCCCACTTGAACCTCTAAGGACAACAATCCTCCCTAACACCTCCTAACCACCCTGGAATATGAATGAATAAATAAACAGACAACTACACATATAAATCGATTCTTACCAATCTTTCTTTGTTCTGTAAATCTAGTCTTCTTCTAACTATTCTGCAATTCTTCTCTGCCTTTGTCTGTTCTGCAAATCTGCTCTGCTTCAACTTGTTCTGTCATTCTTCTCTGCTTCAACTTGTTCTGTCATTCTACTCTGCTTCTACTTATTCTGTTATTCTTCTCTGCTTCAAGTATTTTCTTCATCTATTACTCTTCTCTGAGTTTTATCTCACACTGCACATATTCTCAGTCTCACACTGCGCATCCTATGATTTTCCCTTTCTTACAGTTTCATTCATTTTTCATCCCGAACCACCAACACCCTCGCACAGTCTGTATCTTTTTATTTTATACACACACCCATGGCGGTTCCCCTTTCCATCTCCTTAGACAAAAGAAAGACAACTGTCCAAGCAACTGAAATGCTAACCGATCGATAATCATGAATCTATTTCGCTAACAGATTCGTAACTGAGTTAGCTGTGAGAGAGAACAGTAACCCTCCGATCATATTCCAGTTTATCTGCTCTGTTGGATGAACTTTATTAACATTGCCTTTAAATCGGGTTTCGGCATTTCGGCAATCCTGTGGCCGAGTGTCTCGACACTTCATACAAAGCTTTTCTGCACTAGCTCCTTCCTCAATATGACCAAGGCTATGATCAAGCGCTTATGCAAAAAGTGCTTTTCACAAATTCGACTTTCGTGAGTCTGGAGATGAGGCATCTCAACTCTCCAAGTCGTGATCCCTGAAACCCCGAGATGGAGCTGAGATCAACATTCCACAATCTCAATGAATCTACGGTCCATATTTCATCATGAATTCGCATCTCGCGATTCCTTCGATGGAGGTCCTTGTCACTCCAAGTTGCGATAAGGGAAACTCCAAAATGAAGCTTAGATCAATGGTCCAAAACACATCGTGAATTGACGGCTTGGATTAAATCGCGATTTCACATATCGTGATTTCGATGGTTTTGTTTCTTACCTCTCCAAGTCGCGAGTCGCGAAACTCCGAAATGGAGTCAATGGTCCAGATCACACCTTGATCTGACGGCTACGATTAAATCACAATTTCACATATCGCGATTTCAATTGTCATTTTTCTTGCCTCTCCAAGACGCGAGTTGCGAAACTCTGAAATGGAGTCGACGGTCCAGATCAACAGTCCCGATCAACACTTGATCTGATGGTCATCGGGAACCTGCATCCAGAAAAAGAATTTGCGATCATCCTCCTTGAATTTCAAAATGTACACTTGCTCAGGGGTTTCCTAGACCTTTTCAAATACAACTTCATCTGGAAATACAATTTTATCAACTTCTACCACATTACTTGTTCAATTAAGCCATTGAAAGTGCAACAAACCCTCATCTCCCCTAGCTACACGAACAAGTCCTTTCCGAGTATCTGGTACAACTCGTGTCCCCTCCAGATACATCATTCCAGCTCGAAACTCCAGCATGATCTCCTGACAATTGAATCGGATGATGCATTACAGCATATAGAATATGTTATGACCAAACCCTACAAACCCTTCCTGTAGCATCTTCTCATAATGCCCATCTATTTCATACTTTCTGTACTCATGCCATCTACACTGTTGTACTTTTCCATCAATGACAAGTATACAAGCATGTGTTGTATGTTAAAGATTTGCCAACATTCTCCCCCTTTGGCATTTATGGCAACTCAAGAACCCACATGCATTCGAACTCCGGACTCTCCTCCCGAACCTCATGCCATCTACACTGTTGTACTTTTCCATCAATGACAAGTATACAAGCATGTGCTATTTGTTAAATATTTTCCAACACACCTCACCTCATCTCAATAACTTCTTGGATCCTCCTCAATGGATCCATATTATGGCTCCTTTTCCCCCACCTTTGCCAAATCCCCCCCCCCCTAGTGCTAGGGGGTTTACTTGACCATTCTATCGGGCTCCATACACATCATTCTTCTCTCCACGAACAACATCTTTATCAAAAGTGGAATCTCTTTGAGCATCTGCTTCCTTGGACCTTCTTCAAACTTTCTTTCACCCTCACTGAAAGAATCGCTATATTCTACAACAAACTCAATAATTTAGCCTTCCTTCGCTTGAGCGAACCAAAAATCAATAGCTCGAGTCCACTTGTTATCCAACACCTTTAAGCTATCAAGCGTGGCTTGATCCCAAAGTATTGGCTCCAATGGGAACGCAACTAAATCAATAGCAGCTTGCCTCTTTAGACATTCATGCAACAGACAAGGAAATTCAGCAAATAAGATCGCATGCATATCCGAGTAAAGATATCTACCTTTACATTCCTTCAATTTCACCCTCAATCCTTGCATATCTCGTAGGGAAAAATCATCTTCTTTCACTTCTATCCAGTCTTGAATCTCCTCCTTAGAATGATGCTAGCTCATTTTTTTCCTTCATCGATCTCAACAAGACTTCAATTATGGGAAACGGTACCATTTGTTGGTGCATTTTCGGTCCACGCTTGTGTGTGTCCTGTCCTTCTTAATGCTAGGGAGTTTTATACTCAGGGTTCATCTAGAGTTGTCCAACAAAAACCCCAAATCATTGGCATATCAATCCTCGGCCAAGGATGAGGAAGGTCTCACTCGATATGCAGAGAGGATCATAGAGACCATAAGGTCTTATGACAGGGATGAAGGTTTAAACACACAAAAAGTCATTGCAATTGGCATCCATGTAACTCATGCCCGATAAAATATTAGGACTAAGAGTTAAAACAATACACACACATAATCAACTCATACATAACAAACACAGAATGGATCAAAACTTCCATCTCTTTATTACTAGAAACATTTCATCACATCATAGATATACATTGCATAGGACAGATGCATATGAAAGCCATAGAACTTTATATCTTTTCTATATAAAACCTCAAAGTTACAACACGTTGTGCCATGCACCTTGACTCAAAACTCAAACATATCATAGACAGAAATTATATTCAAATCATTACAATATTGCAATAGGCTTAGAGTGAGCTCAATACTGGATACTCAATAGACTCGCTAAAACCACTAACTTGCTTGCTCTATTTCTGATGTTAATGCTAGAGCTTCCTTTTATAGCTTTCTCTTCTGGGGAGCATTGTCTCTTTCTACTCTGCTCCACTCATTTGTTTGATCAAACTGCCTCTGGTGTCTGCCAGTGTTCCACATCGACTTCTTGCATCAAGGGAAATCTTAACTACATGGCCAACTCATTCTCTTACCATCCCACGTCTTTGTATGTTGTTGGCAGTAATCATTTGGGGATATTTCCCAATGATTCATTTCTTTCTTTCGACAAGCATCTTCTTCTTTTCTGGCACAGCTGACAAAATTCAAACCGGTGCATACTTGGTAGTCTTTAAGCGTGTCGTGCAATTGACAAAATTCGATCCAGTGCACACTCTATGTCATTCTTAGCACATTTCCTTAGGCACACACAAAATTATGGAATGAGCACACACAACTTCATTTGTGCATGCACACAAAATTGAATCCAAAACTTTGGGTGCCAACAACTAGTCTTCCCTCTTGCATGAGTACTACCCCTGATGTTTTTATTGGAGTCATCACATGGAAAAAAAGGTCTTAGAGAAGTATAGAAAAGTGAGTACCATGGTTGTACACATAGCATTCTTCAAATCTTAGAAGGCTCAATCTGCAGCTTCATTCCAACTAAAAGAATTTTTTTTGAGTAAGGCAGTGAAGGGATCTGCAATCTTATCATAGTTCTGAATAATTTTATGTGGTAACAAGTCAAACCAAGAAAACCTCGTAAAATTTTAAGAGTTTTGGGACATGACCAATCCTTCATTGCTTCAATTTTATTTGTGTCCACTCATACACCATCATTCCTAACAATATGACCCAAATATTCCACTTCGGAGATACCAAAGGAACATTTGGACCTCTTGAGAAAGAGTTTATGATTAGAAAGTAGTTGTAAGACCTAATCCACATGGGTGACATGGAAATGCCAAGTTTTATTGTAGATCAAGATGTCATAAAAAAGACGAGGAAAAAATGATGGAGAAAGGGTTGAAATATGTTGTTCATGAGACTCTAGAAGGTGGAAAGTGCATTGCAAAGGCTAAAGGGAATCACCAAGAACTCATAATGTCTTTCATGGGTGAGAAAAGTAGCTTTGGGAATATCTCCCTCTTTCATGCAAATTTGGTGATAGTCAGAATGGAGATCAAGTTTGGTGAAGAATTGAGTGCATTTGAGCTTACCCAAGGGGTCGTGACAAGGGAATACATTTGGTGGGAGGCTACCTATTATGAGAAAAATAGAATGATCATGCACACCTTGGGAGGGTGGGAGACTTTGGGGGGTTTCAAAGACTTATTGGTGTTTGGCCAAGACTAACTGCATGTTGGGATGGATGGGTTGAGAAGGTGTCTCAAAGACTTGAATGGCATGGAATTGGGTGACAATGATTGAATGTACCTTTCTAAGAAGATTTTCAATATTGTGTGAGTTGATGATCTCTAAAGAACCAATAGTGATTCCTTGGAAAGTGTAGTGACGTCCCTCCTACTGGAAACTCATGTATAACTTCTGGAAATCCATGGCGATGGGACCTAATATTTGTAACCATTCAACCCCCAAAAAAAATTCACAACCACGATGGCTCATTGATTTGGGCATTCACCACCTTTTGGTATCCCCTCTCTCTTTGAGAGGCTTATAACCAAGTAGTAGGACGAGCCATTAACACTTGGGAATGTATCTATTCCTTCAAACCACTAATAAAGAATTCCTTGATGAAGGTATCTAACATTCCTTTGGTGCAAATAGTGAGTTTCCAAAAAGTGGTTATGAACTCTTCAATGATACCAAATTGTCTAAGTTTGGTCAAGCATCCCAAATAATGAGTGTTTATTTCAAAGCATTCATAGAGGTCTTAGACAAATTGTGTCCAAGAAATATAACCCCAATGGGATTTCTTATGACATTGCCACCATTTCCACCATCCAAGCTATAAATATAAGACACCACACAAAGTTTCATTAAGTCATCAATGATGCCATGCAGAAAAAATAGTGTCTCGTCTAAATAACCCAACCTATGGGGTTGGAGCCATCAAATTTGTTGAGATCCACTTTAGGGATTTGATGCCACGTTTGAGTCAATCACGAACAAATGGGTGAGAGTGAGGCCCCATGGGATTGGATGATTTATCTCCCTCCTGTTGAGACAAATACTCCTTATAATAATAATCGTTGAGTCCAATTTGGTGATATTTTCACTGACCAAAGCAATGTTTTGCTCAATAGATGAGTGGGTGAGATCATTTTTGTGTTGCATCTCATCACATAGAGTTTCCAAGGAGAAGACTTGTGTGTTTAGCTTGTTGTTTCTAATAGCCATAAATATGGGGGTCCATAAGAAAAAGGTTATTGGAGAGTGGCACCCAGGAAATCAGTGCTACTTTCTAGCTCTGTTGAGATAGTTTTCTAGTAATGGGGTGAGTGGGTCCACCAAATAGGCTTACTGGAGAGTGGTACCATGACGATCAACATGACATAAGGATTCTATTGAGGTAGGTCCCAAATAAGGGTGTGGTTAGAACCTAGACTTTTTTTTTACTCCTACAGATTTATTCTCCTTCATGAATAATATTGCGTTGACATAATGCTCAAATTCTCAATATTGTAGTTTATGTAGGAATTTTGTGGACCGGTAGCAAGAGTCAGGGTTTCTAGTGACCAAATGCATAAATTCTCAATACAATGTTTTACGGAGGTGTTTTGTGGAATAGCAGCAAGGAGTAGGGTTTCAAGCGTCATGAAGACAATGGAGTGTCAGGTGTTATAACTCTCTGATAAATGTGTGAGGTCCAACAATAGTACTTGGCCCAATTTCTCAGGGCACTAATTAAGGAAGCTCAACCATAGCCTTAGTCGTACTGTCTGATTACTCAGGTACTAGAGAGTAATATTCTTGAGTGTTTTTCTTGGTGCCACTATAGCAACAAGATGGTCGATCAACTTATCTAAAGTTGGTTTCAAGTAACCTAAGGGATTTTTTATAAACCCTAGGGTATGTGGAAGTGAAATTATGTATACAGGTAATGTTGTATGTGATACTACTCGAAGGGGTACCAATAGGGGATAGAAGGGTTTCAAACCAAGTGAAACATCTTGTATTTACTATGTGTATACTTCCCCTACAACATATTTACTTGTTGAATAACAGATCATTGTGTTATTTATAAACGTCAAAACATGTCTCTAGCTTGAAAAAAAATGCTCTAAAATATGTGATTGGAAAAGTGTTTTAATACCAATTGTGGTGCTCTTTATTAGTAAATTGAAAGATGCATAGTGGAAATAATAAATTTTACCTAGATTTACTACAAAAATGACAGATTGCAACCACGATAGCCAAATAAAGAACCAAAATACCACAAAATATTATACCTTTATTGATTAAAACAATGTTCACTTGTCTCTTCATGGGGGAAACCTGCAATTGAGCAAAAATCTGATTACAAATAACTTCACAAGACATCTCATTCCATTGCTTCTACTTCTTTATATAGTATCATCTACCTCCTAGAAGCATTCTAGAGAATGAGCTTTCTAGTAGGCAAAACCTTCTAGTAAGCCTTCTTACATTTGTTTCTTTCACACTACTACATGGGCCTTAGTTACTAGATATGGCCTCCATACATAGCAACCTATCTATCTACTTAGGGGGTTAGGGAGGATAGGACCCTAATAGTGTGGGTTTATCATCTCTGTCATTTCATCATCTCTCAAATTCAACAATTTGCACAAACTTAGTGTGTGGCCAATTAGACATGTGGGTTGGTTGTTGGGAAGCTAGTAAAATCATACAATGGCTTAATGCAAGCTCGACATTAATAAAATCGTGAAATATGGAACCAAAACTACTCATAACCACATGATAATTTGAAATGTATAAAATCTTAAAAGAACCTTGGATTTTCATAAAATTTGGACCATTAGAATCATCTTGGAGTCTTGTATGACATGGAAACATGCAATCATGAAATTAAGATTAGGAGGTGTCTCAAAATTGTGGCATTTACCTCTTTAGAACCAAAATAGTAAGCAAACATAGCCCATGTTAGAAATAGCCTAAAAAGTTTTGTTTTTTTTTTTTTAATGAAACTACAAATCTTAACAAAGTGATCTTGGATATGTGGGTGTGCTAACAACAAATCAAAAACTAAAAGCATCTCATTATTCATAATAATGCATGATACAAGAAGATGAACTTGAGTTATTAGGAGGCCAAAACTGCCCAAAGTGTAATGCAGGATACAAGAAGATGAAATTGAGCTATTAGGAGGCCAAAACTGCCCAAAGTGTCTTGTCTCAGCAATAAATGAACCATTGTTATTAAAAAATTGCTACTAGTGAGTACACCCGTTAGCCAACTTGATTGCATAACCCAGCTAAGGATAGAGATTGGAAGAAGCAAATTTACTTTTGGAACTTACTACTGACCTGAAATTACTACTGACCAACTACAAGTACAATTTGGACTTAACAAGTGCCTTGGACACAAGGCAAGAAAACATTTTTTTTCTAAATAACTTAAACATTTTTGTTGTTTCGCATAATATTGAAATGTTGAGAAACTATTAAAACTACTAGATTTAGGAAAACACCTGGATTTTTCGTTTCTCCCTGTAAAGTACTAGGGCTCTCAATCAATTATCAAGCTAACCAATTATTTGGAGATATAAGTATCAATTTTGTTAGAATTGCAAGCGCGGAAAACATAATTCACAGTGATAATTAACAATCTCACATATAATAGAATACGGGGATTTCACGTGGTTCACCTAAATGTTGGGCTACGTCCATCAAACATAGGCATCAGTTGTTTTATTATTCAGATCATGGAGATTACATCAGCTCATTCACACTCAGTCATTTTGCCTCTACGAGCTTACATGAATTTATACATTCACACAAAAAACTGATTAATAAATGCAATCCCTATCCATATTCTAACTTGGTCTATTTGGTTGTAACAAACGCAGAATAATAAGATCCAAATCTGTTATTGGTAATTTGTTTTCACCCAATCCCAACAACTTTTAACCTTAAAATTATCAAGATTACCAAATATCTGTAGATAGAAGTATCACTTTTAAGGTTAAAAAATTCAGCTAATGGAAAAAATATATAAATTATAAGATTAGCAAGAAAAAAATACGCTCCATGCATGTGCAACTCATCTCGAGATCATAAATTAGGAAAACTTTACAGTCCAGAAACATGGAGTATGTTGTCACCACAGCCCAACTTTAAGTGCAATCCCAATGAAATGCACACCCCACTCCCGTAGAGCTGATTTTTCCACTTCAATTTTGATAATATTTTCAATGATTTCTGCATCACCCCGGAGGCTGTTGATATTTACAAGTGAATTTATTACATTCAATACTTTGCCTCCAACATTTCACTGGCGTTTAGCAAAATCAAGCCAGGCTTGTGTTCACATCTTAGCTTGATGGACAATTGATTAAACCTTATTCCAGATGTTTTCTAAGCACGGCATTGACCTGGAGATGCTCAGGATGTCTGTATTTGTCTGTATTGATGCAACGACAAACCCTAAAATCCAAGCAATGGAAAAGTAAAGTATCGAGCCGTAACGTTTTTCGTGAACCCAACTCTGAATTTCTGTCAAACCAGAAAAGGTACATATTAGCGTATATGTTTTGTCTGTTGTTCTCGGATGTAAACATCATTTACTTATGAAAATTATAATATTGTTTATGTACATCTTGCAACAGGTTTCAGTTCGAATCTTGTACCTTGCCGAGCACCCTGATTTGGCGTTTAGTTTAGACATCAATATCAATGTGAGAGGTTTCGAGTCGTAACACTTTTTAAATAAGTTCTTTGGGCATTGAGTCATTGGTAGGGTGTCACCATTTGCTTCCTCAAAAGATGTGAAAATTTGGAACACACATTAGGTCAGAAAGAGGGATCAAAATTGAATCCTTTCAGGTTGGAACATGTTTTAGAAAGGTAGTTCAAGAAACATCTTTGAAAAAAAATCAATTTTTATAATCGTTTATTATTATGAAGGACAACAAATATTATACAATTTCAAAAGAAGGGTCTCATTTTCAAGAATTTATGAGTCTTGCTTCCAATTCTTAGATGCATAATGAGCATTATACCTTTCATATTATACGAGGATGGATGTGAATCATGAGAAGTATTCATAATTCAACACCCATTACTTGTCTTTGACATCTAAAGACTTAAAAAATCATCTATATTCTTGTTGGTTATCATCTATTCCTTGATATGGTGTACCCTTCCACAACATAAAATTCATCACAAAGTTCATGCCTATAGAATCCTATCATTGTATTGGCATATCCAACAATTCTAGTGACACTTGTATAAGCTTCCAAGAGAAGCTTGGACACCTTATCTTTATGAATCTCCACTTGAATTTATGTGTTATGTGAATTTTCTGTCATTGTCGATACCATAATTGGCATGAAATTTAATGTCCATACTTAATGCGAAAAAATAAAATAATTAGCAAAGGGTTATGGGTGTAAATTGCAATGACATTAAAAGTTATTAGCAAGATTCACTACAACTATGTGGTTCAATAACAATTTTGAAGAGAAAACAATAGACATCTACCAAACCCAAGGAAATGAAGTCATCTCTCTTTCTTTATGATCACATATTCCATCTCTCTAAAAACATCTAACATGTTGACAAATGTAACATGGTTATAGCATTGGTATTTTATATATTATCATTATTATTACTATGGGTGTAAATTGCAACAACATTGGAAACTTATTAGCAAGATTCACTGCAAATGTGTGGTTCATGACAAATCTAACATGGTTAGAGCATCGATATCTAATATTTTATTATTATTTGGGAACATTCAATGGCATTTCAACCACTTAGTATGTTGTTCACAACATTCGTGTTATTGCAATAGATACTTGAATGTAAATCAATGTGAATGTAAATCTCTCAGGAATCCAGTGTTCTTGTATAGGTTTTTTCCAGCTCATTATAAAGATAATGCATTTTTTTTTCACACAAAATTATGTTAATAATTATGTTTGGGATAAAAAGACTCCAAATTAAGATGAGTGATAACTTGTATTTTCTTGATTACATGTCTGTATGAACCTACGCAAAATAGATCTTGTCAACATCAAAAAACCTAAAATTGGAATTACAACAATGAGAATTGTGATTCCATTCATTCAATTTTCTACATCATCAATTTCTTACTCATTTGATGATTCCCCTTTCCCCAAATTTATTTATCTGTATCTATAACACTCCTTGTTTCTAAAAACATTGACATCAATGTGTTGACACTTTAAGTGCCAAATATTTGAGAATGCTTCTTACATCTCTTTCCCTATGCCTCACTGCAAGCCCAAGAACAATGAGATGTATCGTTTAAAACCTTAATGCTCAAAGCCATGTTTTTTATGTCTTGGTAGGATTCTTAAGTAAGATATGGAGAAGGTAACATAATTTGTAGCATCCTTGGTTTTAATCCCCGCAAATTATAATGCAATTGTGCAAATGTGATTTAGGCTAGTGAGCCAATATGTTTTGGGTTGGATAGCCTATATGGATTGATATGGCTGCGAGCCAAGCTATGTAAATTGTACACTAAATTTTTTAATGCAAAGTAAATTATTGGTTGCAATATGAGAGGGACGATAACGATGAGGAGCTATGATTCCACAAGAGAGGGAGCTAAAAGGGAGTCCAAGGGGTTACCCATTTCTATTAATGTAAGTCGTTTCACATTAATGTTTATCTCCTTAGGATTATCAAAGGAAGCAATGAATACATGTAAGAGTGGTTGGTGGGAAAAGTCATCTCACTAATTTATAATAGCATGGGCCCAAGTACAACCATTTTTTGGGAAATGTGAGTCAAAGCTAGCATAAGAGAAAATGAAA
>JASDQU010012767.1:6198-20767 GCA_032191745.1 Picea mariana
AAGTTATACCTATGTACAAATGTTTCCCTAAAATCCAGCCCTTGATTTCTGATTGTTAGTTAAAGAACTGTTGAGATCTTCTTGCAGATATGAAATATCCATTGCTAACTTTTGTGAATTTGAAATATGGATCCCTCTCAGAGTGAATGCTCTGATACCATGTTAATTTTGTAATATTGACACTTATGTATCTTGTTATCTAGTGATTTCCTTGCTGTAAATCAAATTAACAACTCACAAAACAACATACACTTGTTGGAATAATTAACTCAAATAAATATTTGAAGCAATAATGGAAACCAAATCTCATACAAAATACACAAAGATATTCTACCCTTCAAATCATATTATCATTATAATAATATCAAATCTTACAAGTGCTCCCTTACCGAGAAAATGGCCCACAAAGTAATACATAAAACTATATACAACACCTGCAAACCCTAACAACTCCTCCTTGGTTTTATGATCCTGTACAATCAAGTCTCAGAACTTGTATGTGCCTTTCCTCATTGTAACCCACATACATATGTTCTCTCCTGCATTGTAACATGCGTACACACATGCCTATCCTCACTATAGAGTGCGTACAACTCCATCACTGATGGTGTGTCTCTGATATGATATATTTTCTTATGGTTTCTCTTGTTTTGTCTTCTCTCTGACCTGTACTGATCTCTAGATGAAATTCCTTCTCCACCTATTGGAGATCTCCTTGAGCAAAAGTCCTTCTTTGCTTTCATTCTATAATGAATAGTATCAAGTGTCTCCTCCTTCACCTTCTCCATTCTTTTATAATATTGTGTTATGACCTAACCCTAATCTCCAAAGTGATTGACGACTGAGATTAAATCTCACCTCACTTGAGATCAATGTGTTATATTCTTTGCACGACTAGTTCTAGTGTCTACTACGTTGCGCCAAGAGCAGTGTGGGGGAACGCTCCCAAGAATTTTTTTTCCTCGAGAAACATGTCTCCTTTTTTGCCTCGTTTTTTATGTCACCTCAATTTTCATGTCCATTGTTGGACGGTTTTTCGGCACATGGTTTTTTTCGATGGTTTTCTATTTCTGGTTAAGTAATTAGGGTTGTTGACTAATCTAGGTCAATGGGTTAGGGTTTTGGATGTTGTTGGATCCTATATGTATATTGTATTGTAAACAATGTATGATGTGAATGAATATAAAATATGTTGGTTTTTTTGGTTTGGGTTTCCAGGGGAAAAATATATGTGCAATGTGTGTATTTTCCATTGTATCTTTTCTATTATTTTACTAAAAATATGTTTGCAGTAAATAATTGTAGAAGGTTGAAATCTACATTTGGTATTAGAGAAATTATTGTCTTCAGGGGGACGCCTTTGTGGTCATGGGTTTGGCTCAGGACTGTGATAAGCCTTGTTACAGTGGGAGATTTGCGGTATTGATTCTTCAGGTGAAGATAAATGGAAAGTAGCTCAAAAATGGAGATCGAGAAGTTTAATGGGAAACATTTTGAGCTGTGGAAGCTCAATATGGAATATTTTTTGGCGAATAGAGATTAGTGGATCGTGGTGGATCCAGGTACTGCACCTATAGGAACTTCAACAAATGACTAGAAAAATTTGGATTGGAAGGTGAAGAGAACAATCCGACTGTGTCTCTCAGATTTAATATTACTGAATGTGTCAGAGGAAGCTATATCCAAGGATTTATGGGATAAGTTGGGGAAGTTGTATCGGTATAAGTCCCTAGTAAATAAACTATTCCTGAGAAAGAAGCTGTATAACTCGAGGATGAGAGATGGAGACTTGGTGGCAGATACTTTGAACGCCTTCAATACTGTGGTAAGTCAGTTAATATTTGTTGAGATTAAAATTTTAGATTAAGATAAGTGTATCATTTTACTATGCTCTTTACCAGACTCGTGGGATAGTCTGGTTGTGGCCATAGGTAGTAATACAATTGCCTTTAAGTTTGATGAAGTGATATCATCCTTGTTGTTGGAGGAGATGAGATGGAAGAACATGGTAGGACATAGCACAAATGCATTATTTGCAAGAGGATGCTCCCAGGAAATAAATAGATCTAAGTCTTCAAGTGGGAGATCTAAGTCTAAGGGATAAATCTCTCGAAAAGTTTGTAAAGGTATGCTAGAGATGTGGAAAAGAAGGGCACTACAAGAAGCAAAGTAGATCCAAAGTTGAGAAAAATAAGGGATTTGAAGAAGCTCCTTCTACATAAGAAAATACCTCCAAGGAAGAAGGAGGGGATGTGTACTTGGCTTCTTCAATCACACATGTAGATCATGAATCATGGCTGGTTGACTCAGGTGCATCCTTTCATATGACTCTCCACAGGGAGTGGTTCTGTGAATATGAAAGGTATGATGGAGGTAATGTTTTCCTCGGTGATGAATCAACAACCAAAATCATAGGATGAGGAAAATTCAAGTTGAGGCTCATAGATGGAATGATTAGAACACTACTTGGCATTCTGCACATCCCAGGATTGGCCAGAAATTTGATTTTTGTAAGCAAAATGGACGATGCAGGGGTAAAAACAATATTTGAAAAGGAAACCTGCATGATAGTTCGAGGAGAAATGGTGTTGCTGAAGGGAGTTTGGTTTGAAATTGTGTATAAGATGCAAGGAAGAAATATTAGTGATGGGTGTAATAGTTCCATTGTTCGTGATATTGGAGTTGAAGACGAAAAAACTCCTACAGTCTCTGGAGAAAAGGTTATGTTGTGGCATCAAAGACTAGGGCATATCAGAGAGAAGGGTCTTCGACTACTACACGGTAAATGTATGGTTGAAGGTATGTCTAACTACTCTCTAGATTTTTATTTATGTGAACATTGTGTATATGGGAAGCAAAATCGGGTAAGATTCCTCTCTGGTGCAATGAGGAAAGAAGGAATTTTATAGCTAGTTCACAATGATCTGTTTGGACCTGTGTCGGTTCCATAATTGGGAAAATATGTGTACTATGTCTCATTTATAGATGACCTCTCGAGGAATACTTGGATATATTTTCTCAGGAAGAAATCTGAAGTCTTTGATAGGTTTAAAGAGTTTAAGGCTATTGTTGAGAATCAAATAAAGAAAACAATTAAGGTGTTGAGGACAGATAATGGTGGAGAGTTCTACGAAATTGAATTTGAAGAATTATGTAAGAAGTGTGGTATAACAAGGCTGAAGACTATTCCATATACACCTCAATATAATGGAGTTGTAGAAAGGATGAACAAGATGTTGATGGGAAAAAGCAAGGTGCATGCTCAGTGGTGTCGGGTTAGGGAAAGAATTATGGGAAGAGGTAGTGGGTACTGCATGTTACCTGGTCAACAGATCACCCTTGTCAGCACTAGATGACAAGACTCCACAAGAGGTATGGTTTGGTAAGAAACATTCTCTCACACAACTCAAGGTATTTGGATGTGAGGGCTGTGTTCATGTTCCAAAGGAAAACATGAGTAAGCTAGATAAGAAAGAAAAAAAGTGTGTCTTTATTGGGTATAAATATGGTATTAAAGGTTATAAGATTTGGAACCCAGAAACTAAGAAGGTTATGTATATCCGAGATGTAGTATTTAGATAAATAAAAGATGTTGTCAAACGGGATGTCCTACCAAGTAAGGAAGAACCAGATAAAATAGAGTTTGATTTAAAGGATGATGAATCGGAGTCTACAGAAGAACATGAATCAAAAGAAGAAGATCATGATACTCTAGTATTGAGGAGATCGGTTCGGGAAAGAAGGAAATTGGAAAGGTATACTCCATCTGATTTCTGTTCAGTTTTTTCTTTGTCTATTATCGATAATCATCCTAGAACTGTTAGGGAAACAGTGGATTCAGAGGATGGACAACTATGGAAAAAGGCCATGGATGATGAAATGGAAGCCTTGGGTAATAATGAGGCTTGGGATCTAGTGGAGTTGTCGACTGGAAGAAATCCCATTGGAAACAAATGGGTATTTAAAAACAAGTTGAATGTAGAAGGAAAAGTGGAGAAGTACAAAGCTCGGTTAGTAGCAAAGGCCTATTCCCAGGTTGAGGGAATTGATTTTGGTGAGATTTTTTCTCTTGTTTCCAAGTTAAATTCTATTAGATCTCTATTATCTGTTGTTGTTGCGTTTGATTTTTAAGTAGAACAAAGGGATGTGAAGACAACATTCCTACATGGGGATATGGAAGAAGAAATCTATATGAAGAAACCATAAGGTTTTGATGTGAAGGGAAAGAAAGAGCTGGTATGGAAGCTGAAAAAGTCTCTGTATGGTTTAAAACAATCACCAAGGATGTGGTATAAAAAAATTGATACTTATATGATGGCACTTGGCTTCACAAAAAACAAAGAGGATCACTGTGTGTATTTTAAATTAATTGGTGATCATTTGATTTATTTGGTCTTGTATGTGGATGACATGTTGCTAATAGGAAACAACAAGGAGATTATTCATGATGTGAAAAATTAGTTTTCCTCTAAATCTGACATGAAGGATCTTGGTGCTACAAATTTCATTTTGGGCATGGAAATTAAAAGAGATCGGAAAAACATGAAACTCTAGTTAAATTAGAGAAAGTATGCGGAGACAATATTGCATAGGTTTAATATGCAGGAATGTAAACCCACCAGGGTCTCTATTCCTGTTGGTGTAAATTTATATGCGGATCAATGTCCCAAGACACAAGAAGAGGAGGAGGACATGTCTCGTGTTCCTTAGGCGAGTGCGGTTGGAAGTTTGATGCATGCAATGGTATGTACTAGAATAGACATTGCACATGCAGTGGTAGTTTTGAGCAGATATATGTCAAAAACAGGGAAGGAGCATTTGACAAAACTAAAGAGGGTTTTCAGGTATCTGTGTGGAACTACTATCTATGGATTGTGCTATCAAGGAAGACTAGGATTGAACAAAGTGTTGGATACACATGGATTTTTGGATGCAGACTGGCTAGAGATTTGGATCGTAGGAGATATACAAGCGAGTATGTGTTTAACCTGATTGGAGGAGCAACTAGTTGGATGAGAAAAATAAAATATGTAGTGGCACTTTCAACTACAAAATATTAATACATGACAACCACTCATGCAAGCAAGGAATCAATATGGTTACAAATATTATGTTTCGGTATTGGGTCGGTACAACAAACTGTAAGGATAGATTGTGATAGTCAGAGTGCAAATTTTCAGGCGAAGAACCTGACTTATCATTCAAAGAAAAAACGTATTGATGTTTAATATCACTTTGTGATGGTTGAAGAAAAGAAAGTGTTGTTGATGAAGGTGGACACTTTGAAGAATGTTGCAGATTCATTAACAAAATCTGTGAGCACTGAGAAGTTCTCTTGGTGTAGAGGATCTATGGGCATTAATGCCCTGGATTGTTGACTATGTAACCTTGTAACCCCCTGTATACAAAGAAAAAAACAAGTGGGATAATGTTGGGTATGTGTTATATTCTTTGCACGACTAGATCTAGTGTCGCCTTTTTTGCCTTGTTTTTCGTGTCGCCTCGATTTTCATGTCCATTTTTGGGTGGTTTTTTGGCACATGGTTTTTTTCGATGGTTTTTTATTTATGGTTAAGGAATTAGGGTTGTTGACTAATCCAGGTCACTGAGTTAGGTTTTTGGATATTGTTGGCTCCTATATGTATATTGTATTGTAAACAATGTATGATGTGAATGAATATAGAATATGATGGTTTTCCCGGTTTGGGTTTCTAGGGGAAAAATCTTTGTGTAATGTGTGTATTTTCCATTATATCTTTTCTGTTCTTTTACTGAAAATCTATTTGCAGTAAATAATTGTACACGGTTAACATCTACACAATGGATAAAATTTAATTCACTAATGCTAATAACTTTAGCATGCCATTAAATAAATCTCAACTACTTAATAAAAACACTTTATTTTAATAATTCCTTTAATTAAAGTAAATTACCAAGGTAGAAGGCTTTGTATGACTTCCACACATCTAGACACTTAGAAATGTGTGGAAGTACATGTCTGATGCTACAAACATCAACACATATGTCCCTCAAGCAACAAAAGGACAACAAATTAGCACCTAAATATTATGGCCCCTATAAGGTTTTGTAAAGGATTGGAAGTATGGATTACAAATTGGAGTTGCCTCCATATTCACATGTATGTCCATTCTTCCATGTTTCTTGCTTAAAGAAGGTAATCGACAACAAGATCCTAGTCCAAACTATTTTACTAGAGATTAATGAAGAATGAGAAATCATACTAGAACTAGAAACAATCCTTGAAACAAGGATTAAGAAACTAAGAAATCGATAAATTACTAAGTACCTCATCAAATGGAAGAACCCATAAGTGGAAGAGGCAACATGGGAATATGAGTTCTTCATGCAAAAACACCCATGGTTAGTCAAGTGTTGAGGAAAACACTTGTTCAAAGGGGAGGGGAATGTTAATCCCTAGACAAAGTCCCATGTCATGTGTAAAACCCCTTATTAAGCCCTAGATATTGAATTATTACATTTTTAGTGTTATATTTGTATGTAGTCTAGAGCCCTTCATTGTAACCTCTCTCTCTCTCTCTCTCTCACACACACACACACACACACCAAGGAGACCTAGTATTAAGATCATATTATCTCATCTCATATTGTCTTTTGATTTGGATGTATTGTAAAATGAGGTTTCCCCCTTGAAGTGGATTGTATTCATTGACTTTTTATCTTTTTAAAGGTGTTGGATCATAATAGGTTCCATGGAATCCTAGATCGATTCTATGTAGATGATAAGGAATCAATGTGGTGTGGTGCACATGCCTGCTATTAATGCTTTCATCCCTTCCTAGACTACTATGTTTGAAATTTGAACTAATTTGTTTATTTCCTTGTTCTTGTCCCTATCCCTGTTTTGTGATATTGAATCTTTGAGTAGACGAAGGTGAGGCATGGGTTGCTTAGTGTCGAAGAAGAGGAGACACCATGATCCATGATCCCTCCATTTTTTTGCATAATTTTCTATCACACAAAAAATATCAAGCTTGAAGGCAGTGAAGCTCCTCTATCATGCAATAAAGGTTGGGGTGAAGATCCTCTTGCTCCAAAAAAACTCCTTTGCATGTAACGTATCATGAATCTCCCTTTGGTTCAACAAAGCTCCTTTGTCATTGCTTTGAGGACTCAAGGAAGGTTTGATTCCTCTCTTCCACTCTCCATTCCTTTAGTAACGAGGAAGATATTGGCTGGTTGGTTGGCACTCTAGAATAATTTCACTCATTAGGGTTTCGTGTATGAAAAAGAATATCAATTGAGCCATCTGGAGGATATGCAAAGATTTTCCGAGAGGGAAATGAAAGTTATTTTTTCAATCCAATGTGCATAAGATGTCATCATTGAGACTATGTTAATTGTGTGAATATTAAATAACATAACATCATGATTACATCAAGAATAACCTTATACAAGAAATGATATCCCTTAGGTTAAAATCCAACAAATCTATAATTCTATAGTATCATAGAGGCTTGTCACTTGTTTTCTGTAGCATCACCTACAATTTCCATGAGAATATTGTCAATATTTAAAATCTAGAAAGTGGTTTGCATCTCTTGCACGAGAATCTTGGAGATTTATTTAGTAATATTGTGATGAACACCAAAAAAGTTTTTTGTTCTTGGAAATCTTGATAGGTGTCCCACTCTTGATATTAAAAAAATGAAATTACATAACATCATGATTGTAGTGAGCATAACCTTATACGAGAATTGATTACCCTTAGGTTAAAATCCCACACCTCTATAATTCCAAAGTACTATGTCATCCTAGGAAAATGAATGATTCTTGGACATAGTGCAAAGTAAAGCAAAAAGCATAAATTTGTGGTTATGGCAAGGCCTTGTTGCTTGGTTTTTGTAGTGTCGCCAATAATTTCCATAAGAATATTGTCAATATCTAAACCTTGGGAAGTGGTTTGCATCTCTTGCATAAAAATATTGGAGATGCATTTAGTAAGATTGTGATAGAGACCACAAAATTGTTGTTCTTAGTAGTCTTGATAGGTGTTCCACTTCTGATATTAAAATACCCAAACTTCAAATGTTTATCTTTGAATTGTGGTTGCAAAGGATGTTTTCCTTCTCCTTCCTATCCACTCAATGGAGCAAAATATTGGGTTTATTTTTATACATTGCATCTCCCATATGTGCAACAAGAGTATCCAACATAAAGTAGATTTTCTCTATTTACAGGAATGCTCAGTGTCCATGAATGCATGATCCCTATTCTTTGATCTCAATCCAATTGCATCCTAGATTAATTTTCAACCCCTTGGCTTTTAACATTGCTCCTACCTTTCTTACATTCTCCCACCTTCCAATGGAAACATAGATGTTTGCAAGCAACAAATAAATTCCAACGTTTTCAGGGTATAGATCAAGAAGATTTTTAGAACATTTTTTTCCAACTCTACGTTGCAATGAGATTTGCAGGCAACGAGTAAATTCCACCATACTAGCATGGTAGAGAAATTGCACGAGTAGAGATTTTTTGGTCACACCTAGGGTGGAACATTGTGCTTATGTTGTTGATCTTCTTGGTCCTTGTTTATAGATTCATTCCAATCTTCAAAATTGTTATGGAGATAGCCTTACCTCTTCATGGATGTGTACATTTTTATACATATTTGGTCATTGTTTCAAGGTTCACTCAAATATTCAAAATTGTTATGGAGATAACCTTACCTCTTCATGGATATGTACATTTTTATACATAAATATGCAATGTGTGGAAGTGTGAACTATGTTCATCGAATGAGTTATAATTTTTTTAAAAGAAAATGGTTTAACTATTGAGTAAAATTTCTACAACTTTACCCATTCAGTGAAAAGGTGCATAGAACATAAGATATCATAATAGTTTTATATATCTAAGAAAATATTTAGTCAAATGTTGCGATATAAATTGGACAACCTTATGCACAATCCTTATTTTAATCTCCACCAAAGCAGATAGCCATTTTAGATTGTGTCTACTCAAACACATCTGCTTGAATATGTGAACATCTAATGCCAAGTAAAACTAGATTACTAGAGTGGATGCAATCATGGTTACATTGAGCATTCATATGAACACATCCAAGGGCCAAAGTCGTATACAACATAATATAGAAAGTTGGTTAGATATTTCAAGTTTTTGTATCATGCATTTTAGGAACAAGTGATGATGGTTACACTCTAGTAGATTTGAGTCTTCCAATCTCCTTTTTTTACCTAATCACTTGTTTCATTTGTTACATTAAGAGTTTATTTTTGTCTATTTCAAGTTTAGATCAAGTTTTAGTTATGACCGTGGAATATAATTTTTACAAAATATTATTAGATGATCTTGGTTTTTCTATACATGTATATCAAGAAATCCACCATTAGTTATTAGTTTTGAAAAGTGGATAAAATTCATGTTCCTAATTAAACTTGAAACACCAAACCCAAATCTATTTGAAACAATTAAAAAAAAACTTTTGAAATACAACTATAAGAGTGTCCCATTTATCCTAGCAATAATATAGACAAAATAATGTACCCAACCTTGAATCCAACCATCAAAATTACTTTAACAATATTTGTATTTATTGATTTCCCAACATTCAATTAAAAAACATTACATAGTAACTAAGCTTACAATTTTTAAGATGAAGTTAAATTATTTAAAAAAAATATTCATAGTCGTGTGATATTATTATTATTTTTTTCATTATTAAAAAATAAAATAATTTTTTTATATTATAAAAATATTATTAATAATAAAAATATCAATAATAATAAAAATGTTATTAGTTTTTTTTTTCTCTCTCTGGCCAAATCGAAAATTTTAAAAATGTTTTAGATAATTTTTACAGCATGCTTGGATAAACTAGCCTCGTCAATTCAAAGAACTTGATCTATGATACACTACATCTCCATGTATTGTGTTGTAGCAAAACACGTATTTACGACGAATCGAAACGTTCATTCGTCGTTTCCATTTGGAAAAATAATTTTGATGGTCATTTGACAAGATTGTCGTGACTTTTCCCTTGATATGCAAAGAGATCAAAGGGACAAATTTTGCAGCAAAGGGATTGATCGTTATAAATTCTTTGCAGCCTAGATTGATTATAAATGTAATCCCTGCAGTGTGGGTTGGTATCATTATTGAGTTTGAAATTCAATTGTGGTTAATGGACGATGCCATCTCCGGTCATCTAATATGATTTTAAATTCATTGTCTCTTTTTAAAACAATCCACACAATGAATCATAAGATTGAAGCCATTCATTTATCTCTATTCTCATTAGCTTATCCACTTATGATTTCCATGATTCTTCCATCCTACCACCCCACACATCCAAATCCTAACTCCTACCCATTTTTCTAAGAGAGGAGGAACAACCCATTTATGATCCCTCTCTTGGGGTTGAGATCCATTGGTCATCATGACATTTTTCTACCTACTCCTATCCCTTGACATTTGTGACAAATTTTGGTGGCCACTTGTACAAGCTTCCCTTCCTTAAAATGGACTCATTTAGTCACTACCCTTGGCATTAACCCTAATATATCCAAGCAATTAGTTCTCTAATATTTATGAATCAATTTTAGGAAACATGTGAAAAGATAACATGTAAAATGATTCTTTTGGGAGTTCCATATAAAATATTTTGGTTTCTTCTTTTTTATAAGAAATTTTCATTATATCTCTCTTTCTCTCATACAACATGCAATCTGACAGGTATCTCTTTTCATTACGATTTTTATAAAGAACATAAAACTTTTACCATATCCAAGGGTATTTATTTGACCAATTTTTTTTTGGGGGATTAATACTTGGCCTCCTAAAACTCGTTCCATTCAGGCAATGAAGAATGTTAGTAGGAATGAACCCGACAGATGAAAAAAATCTCCATTTATCTCAATAGTTAACAAATTCCCCATTGGCTTCCCTTTAGTAACATTTAAAAAAAACAATACATTTTCAAGTCATATGCAAAAATGTGATGGAAAAATCTATTTGTTGCAGAAGTAAAAGATTTTAATGGTAAATTACCTTTTCATTCTCTAATAAACTAGAAATAACCAYCTTGCTAAATGTGGTCTTTGTCCATGATATATTCTCTGAAAGAATGAAAGTGGAACTATTTCTATGTACACGATAAAGTCCATTTTTAGTATCAAGTTTGACTATGTTCTATYTCTTCAAAATGTTGCAACAATATACCAATTCAAAAGAGTGAGATAATGAGGATCTTTATTTTCAACCCATGTTGGCATCTATGCTTGCTAGGATCAATCACAATTCTCAAAACTAAGATGCAAACCCATCTTATCTACACAAATATTACAATTTTTGGATTCCATGGAAGTCTAACATTGAAACTATCTATATAGTTTATAAGGAATTATATTAGTTGGGCAAGATCCATATATGGTCCAATAGGTAGTTCTTATTCTTTTGAATCTTATCAACCTTTTTTTTTTTTTTAACCCATTGATATAAAATTGTAGACTAACTTTGCCTCTAGTTCAATATTTTCACAAGCATCTTCTCAAAACCCTCCCCAATGGYCGTTAGATTCACAAATAAACYTTTAGCCATCGACAGAGCAGGAACAATAAGATAAAATTATACCACCTATTTCAACATCATAATTCTATGGATTAAGTACACAGTTCAATTCAACATCATCTCAACCATTTGYAGCCAATGTGGTTCCCTCTATGTAGTATATATCAATGGCTCAAAATTTYCATGCATCAATGCTTACTTCTACCCCTTTAGTTGCTTAATGGAATGGAAACTGCCAAATCTATCTCATTATAGGTGGAGATCAACCTCCACACCCATTTTTTCCTCTAGAGCTTATACAAGGAATAGTTCAAAAGATGCAACTAGTAAGTGGGATGTGTTACTCCCTTTTGAGCCCTCTGGATATTATGTCAGTGATTCTTCTATGTACATTTATCTCCACCATATATTCTTGAAAGAGTTTCAAAGCTTTTATAAGAGATAGGTGAAGTTAATCCTTTAGAAAAGTCAGACAAACTTATATGATGCAATAGAGGATGATAAAAGGGAGCATTCGAGTTGTACAAGTGGGGTTTGTATTCCACTTGCATCTAATCTACATGTGGTAAAATTTTGGTACACTTTCGAATGGAAACATTGAGCACAAGTCAACAGAAAATAGTACATGAAGGTTAGGCCTTGGATTTATTGTTGATCCTAATGAAGTGACCATGTAGGATGATGTTTCCTCTAAGGATTATATTAGGAATGGTTTGAAAAATGAAAATATGAAGTGGAGTGCCTTACTCCCCCCTTTCATCCCTCTAGATATACTAATAGTTAACCATATGTCTTCTTATATATATAATATATCGTATATCATTGAAATGCAGTTTTTCAAAGAGGAAAACTTAATCCTTTATAAAAGTCAAACAAATTTATCTAATGCAATAGAGAATGATAAAAGGGAGCAACTAAGTAGTACAAGTGACATGTGTTTTCCACTTCCACCTAATACGCAAGTGGTGTAGATACTGGTACAATTTTGAATTAAAGTGTTGAACACAACCAGGAGCATATGGTATAGGAAGGTTGGGCCTTGGACCTAATGTTGATCCTAATGGAGTGAGCCAATATAATTATGTTTACACTTTATACATGAAGCATAAGATATTGAGCTATCATAGCTTCACACAATCATTGCCAGAGCTTCAACAAGGTAGTTGAAGTATCCTCCTTTTTATTGGTTCTTGCATAATGCAATGCAATGCCAAATATTACAATATGAATTTGGTAAGTGCTTGGTGACATTAATATTTTGTAAAGCAATACCAATGAACTTCACTAGTTGTAATAGTTACCCATCATTGCAATGAATTATACAGTTGAGGCTTAATATTTCCCTTATTCTTAAGAATTGCACATTTGTTTTATGAAGTTTAAAAGGAAGAAGGATTATTGAAAAATGAACATATCCTTCCATTCATATCATATTGTATAATTTTTCATTAGAAAGCACCATGTACACCTTTATCTTGGTCTAACTTCATGATGTATCTATAATATTTCAATAGCATTTAAATTATTAAGTGGTCAACTTAATGTTGGTTGATTTGTGATTTCTAATATTTAAAAGGATAAGGATTCTTGGAGGAGGAACACCATTCTATTTAAAGTACATTCTATAGTTTTTCATTAGCAAGAACAATGTATGGCTTAATCTTGATCTAACTTCATGCTGTGTTGACAATATTTCAGTAGCTTTCAAATTATCAAGTGGTCAACTCAACATTGGTTATAATTTCAATCTCAATTGAGGTGCATTTTGAAATTCTATTCAAGAACCAGAAACATTTGGGCTTCAAAGAACTATGTTGACAAATTTAACATAGCATCATAAGAAACAACATAATAATGTGCATTGATTGAAATTATTGAAATTGATTTGTTCTTCTATTGTCCGAAACTCAAGAACTAATATATTCTTATGAATTGTGTCATTCAACACATTCTACCAAGGCTAACATTGTACTTTTATAGTGCTGTCATTACATGTTTTCATAGATGATATTTCAACTCTTATATTTTTCCAAATAAATTTAAATGATCAAAAAAATAATGGATTAACTTCTTATCTTCTATGAATATTTGTTACCATTTCACACAATTATGTATTAAGAAACATAATGGAATGATTTCATATTGTATTTGATTTCAGGTTTTTAAAAAAGCTCTTACATTTTTCGAAATAAATTTAAATGACAAGAAAGTTTTAAATTAAATTTCAAATCTTTTATGGATATTTGTTACCATTTCATGCATTTGTTGTATGAAGAATACATTAAGAAATATAATGATGGTTTTGTTAATGGTTTCAAGTTTAATAAATGACAAAACTTGATTTACAAAGATCAAAACTATTTTCCAACATTTTGGGTCTAAAGAACAAAATAAATATTGTCACTATCATTATCAATGTTGCTCATGATGTACATAGTGACATCGACCACTTGAGTAACCTAAAAATATCTTAAGATGAGCAAATTTATAGAATTTGTGATATAGAGGAGGTTGAAGATGGGCACCATCTCTTGTCAAAGTCCTAAAGGTATAACTTTATGAGGTGTCATAACTTGACCACTCCTTAAAACCTCATTGCTTATGAAAACTGTAATATTCCTCATTACTTATAAAAATTTTAATGAATTTCATATTTTCATTAAAATAATAATCTAAACAACATTTACCCTTATTCTTTTTATTATCTATAAATTTTATTTAATAAAAATTATTAACATTATTAGTATAATTGAAAAAGGAAAGAGAATGTTCAAACCTTTTCAAATATATAATATATTTTGTGATATACAAGTGACTTGAATACATTTTGTGGAAGACAAGTGTTTGAATAAGGAGGAGGAGATTAACAAGATTTTTTTTTTAAGAAGGGGATAATTAAGGATAAACGAATGAAGAATTGAGAAATAAGAAAGACTGTTTTATTTTCCATTACCATGAAGAAAAAAGAGTACTCAAGGCTATTGGGTTCAAAAAAAAA
>JASDQU010012767.1:20965-64809 GCA_032191745.1 Picea mariana
AATGCCAAATATTACAATATGAATTTGGTAAGTGCTTGGTGACATTAATATTTTGTAAAGCAATACCAATGAACTTCACTAGTTGTAATAGTTACCCATCATTGCAATGGATTATACAATTGAGGCTTAGTATTTCCCTTATTCTTAAGAATTGCACATTTGTTTTATGAAGTTTAAAAGGAAGAAGGATTATTGACAAATGAACATACCCTTCCATTCATATCATATTGTATAATTTTTCATTAGAAAGCACCATGTACACCTTTATCTTGGTCTAACTTCATGATGCATCTATAATATTTCAATAGCATTTAAATTATTAAGTGGTCAACTTAATGTTGGTTGATTTGTGATCTCTAATATTTAAAAGGATAAGGATTCTTGGAGGAGGAACACCATTCTATTTAAAGTACATTCTATAGTTTTTCATTAACAAGAACAATGTATGGCTTAATCTTGATCTAACTTCATGTTGTGTTGACAATATTTCAGTAGCTTTCAAATTATCAAGTGGTCAACTCAACATTGGTTATAATTTCAATCTCAATTGAGGTGCATTTTGAAACTCTATTGAAGAACCAAAAACATTTGGGCTTCAAAGAACTATGTTGACAAATTTAACATAGCATCATAAGAAACAATATAATAATGTGCATTGATTGAAATTATTGAAATTGATTTGTTCTTCTATTGTCCGAAACTCAAGAACTAATATATTCTTATGAATTGTGTCATTCAACACATTCTACGAAGACTAACATTGTACTTTTATAGTGCGGTCATTACATGTTTTCATAGATGATATTTCAACTCTTATATTTTTCCAAATAAATTTAAATGATCAAAAAAATAGTGGATTAACTTCTTATCTTCTATGAATATTTGTTACCATTTCACACAATTATGTATTAAGAAGCATAATTATGTATTTCAGGTTTTTAAAAAAGCTCTTACATTTTTCGAAATAAATTTAAATGACAAGAAAAGTTTTAAATTAAATTTCAAATCTTTTATTGATATTTGTTACCATTTCATGCATTTGTTGTATGAAGAATACATTAAGAAATATAATGATGGTTTTGTTAATGGTTTCAAGTTTAATAAATGACAAAACTTGATTTACAAAGATCAAAACTATTTTCCAACATTTTGGGTTTAAAGAACAAAATGAATATTGCCACTATCATTATCAATGTTGCTCATGATGTACATAGTGACATCAACCACTTGAGTAACCTAAAAATATCTTAAGATGAGCAAATTTATAGAATTTGTGATATAGAGGAGGTTGAAGATGGACGAATTTGTGATATAAAGGAGGTTGAAGATGGACACCATCTTTTGTTAAAGCCCTAAAGGTATAACTTTATGAGGTGTCATAACTTGACCACTCCTCAAGACCTCATTGCTTATGAAAAGTGTAATATTCCTCATTACTTATGAAAATTTTAATGAATTTCATATTTTCATTGAAATAATAATCTAAACAATATTTACCTTTATTCTTTTTATTATCTATAAATTTTATTTAATAAAAATTATAATTGAAAAAGAAAGAAAAGAAAAGAGAATGTTCAAACCTTTTCAAACATATAATATATTTTGTGAGATACAAGTGACTTGAATACAATTTGTGGAAGACAAGTGATTGAATAAGGAGGAGGAGATTAACAAGATTTTTTTTTTTAAGAAGGGGATAATTAAGGATAAACGAATGAAGAATTGAGAAATAAGAAAGACTGTTTTATTTTCCATTACCATGAAGAAAAAAGAGTACTCAAGGCTATTGGGTTCAAAAAAAAATACCAAAATGCAGAATGAGATTCACTCTCAAACTTCAAAATTGTTTTATATATATATATAATAATGTGTGCGTTTCACGCGATCCACAGCCGCTCCCACCTATACCTATATCCAATGACAGTGCAATATAAAAGCGTCACCCTTTTCACGCATTTTTTAACTTCATAAATTTTGATGTATMCCTATATTATAGTGGGGCAATCTTACCTGTTTTTTCCWGTGRGYCCGGGCTGCAAAAATATGATCATAGATTGTTGGCATATAAGCCAAAGCATACTGTACTGCTTAGCTCCAAATGCTTGTCCACACATAGTCTGCATTGCGTTTGCCTGACGGTTTGCTAAAATTGGCGTGGTAGAGTAAACACCGGTTATAATAACACTGTGGAGATTTATACATACAATTTCACTGGTTATCACTCCAATTAGAGCGTCCAGCTTAGGTCAACAGCGGTACCATCTCAGCATAAATACAGTTAGGCCAAGCCACACTTGTGTGAGAGACGTCTCTTCGTATAACATGGCATGACATTCGTAGGGCTTTCGGCTCCTTGCACACAGCCTGCATATATACTAGAGTACACCAGATTTCATATATAAAGACCGTAAATTTCTATGCAACGCCTGTAAATTCCAGCAATAAACTGGAGATATATCCGTAAATTTCAATACGTTGTTTGATACCTGTAAAATCCTAGAAGGACGACTCGGAAACGTGCCACGTGACGGCGCTCCGACAGTTAAATCCAATGCACCGAAATGTGCCACATGGCGGAGATCCGACGGTTAAATCCGACACACGGAAACGTGCCACATGGCGGAGATCCGACGGTTAAATCCAATGCACCAAAATGTGCCACACGGTGGAGATCCGACGGTTAAATCCGACGCACGGAAACATGCCACGTGGTGGAGATCCGGCGGTTAAATCTGACGCACGGGAACGTGCCACCTGGAAGAGATCCGACGGCCAGATCCGACGCAAGAAAAAGTGCCACGTGGCAAAGATCCGACGGTTAAATCTGACGCACGGAAACGTGCCACGTGGAAGAGATCCGACGACCAGATCCGACGCACGAAAGAGTGCCACGTGGCAAAGATCCGACGGCCAGATCCAACGGTTAAATCTGATGCACCGGAACGTGCCACGTGCCGACGATCTGACGGTTAAATCCGATGCACCGAAATGTGCCACGTGGCGAAGATTCGACGATTAAATCTGACGCACTGAAACGGGCCACGTGGCGGAGATCCGACGGTTACATCTGACGCATAAATGTGCCACGTGGCGGAGATCCGACGTTTAAATCTGACGCATAAATAGGCCACGTGAAGGCGATCCGACTGTTAAATCTGACGCACTTAAACTTGCCACGTGGCGGAGATCCGACGGTTAAATCCGACGCACTGAAACGTGCCACGTGGCGGAGATCCGACAGTTAAATCCGACGCACTGAAACGTGCCACGTGGCGGAGATCCGACGGCTTCATCTGACGCACGGAAACCTGCCGYGTGGCAGAGATCCGACGGCTACATCTGACGCACGGAAACTTGCCGCGTGGCAGAGATCGGACGACCAGATCCGACACACAGAAACGTGCCACGTGGAGGAGATCCGACGGCCAGATCCGACGCACGGAAACATGCGACGTGGCAGAGATCGGACGGGYAGATCTGACGCATGGGAACGTGCYACGTGGCTGAGATGCGACCGCCAAATCCGACGCACGGGAACGTGCCACGTGGAAACGATCCGACGGCCAAATCCAACGCACGCCAGTGTGCCACGTGGCAAAAATCCGATGGCCAAATCTGACACACTTAAACGTGCCACGTGGCAGCAATCGAACGGCCCAATTCACCKACCGTACGACCAAAATTGTACGGAACCTACACCTTGTACTCCATCTCCACGTGGCAGATAACTGACGGTTACAGTGGCACGGATCCTACCGCGTGACAAGGGACACACGTTTCACAGATCTTCAGGTGCACAGATAATTCGTGTCGGCATCTCGGAGAGAATATCATTCTTGAACATTCTTCGAAGGCCAAGCTTGTGAGCGAGGACGCTGTAAGTTACAGGGTTGTGGAAGAAGCATATTACCAGCATCACCATGATTTCCTGTTGATGCGATGGAGACGGTGAAGAAAAAAGGCAGGCGATGATGCAGAGATTGCCCAGAAAAATGAAATACTTTTATTTATCTGAATTGAACTAAATCGCTACATCAAAGCGAATTACTGTAAATGCTGGGACCAGATTCCGAAAAGGAGGGAAATTCTATCCTGTCAATCTGCTAGTTCGCTCCAGATGCATCAATGCGATGTATGGTTGTGGGTTGAATCGTTGGACGGAAGACTAAGAGCCACTTAGCTGGTGCTTCGCTTCCCAGGTACGGATATATACTTAAAACACTTTTGGTTTTCTGGAAATAATTTATTGATTGGGGATGGCCGACCGAATGAGAAAGTAGCAGAGGAACTGTTTGCAGGTGCAGCAACAACAGTTTGACGCTTAGGTTTGCTTCTAGCAATTTTGTTGTTAATTTCGAGTTTGATTTCAATGCATCTTTTCATGATCCAAGCAGTGGCTGCTACGACTATAAATTTTCCTTATTCTCCCTAAGCTTTGCAATGCCGACACAAATAGTCGATTATATCCGACCTTTGAAAACTGCAGCATCGACAATTCTGGACGATAGTTCCAGAGAAAATTAAATCAACGAGGAGCAGACTCGTATTACCAAAAAAAAGCTACGAATTCTTCTGTATTGACAAGTATTTGAGCCGGACACACGAATTCTATGGACGGCATCTATGGAAAGCATCTATTGCGGCCATGAAAGGATTGCGCAACATTGAATTCTATCGCGGCCATGAAAAGATTGCGCAACCTTGAATGAATGCTGTGACAGGTGAATTGCTAATCCACCAAACATTCACATGGATTTCCGCCACCACACAGTTACCCTGCATGGACTGAAAACTTTCTATTTCCTATTTCCTTTAGCCTTTTCTATAACGTCGTTTCATCTAATTTCTCTTTCTTCTTAATCAAATTCATTTCCTTTAGCCTTTCCAATAAGGTCGTTTTATTTAATTTCTCTTTCTTTTTAATTAAATTTCTCTTTAGCTTTTCTTTTCATATAATAATATCTTTTGGGGTTTTATAGTTTTTATTTAATCAAATTTATTATTTAATATCAATTGGACTTAGTTTAGCTTAGACGATTCTGAAAAATAATTGTTATCCTCTAATCCCAATTCAATTACCATTATAAAACTCATTATAAATATTTTGTAATGGATATATATAATTATTTTATAATACATTTATAAATGCTTATTTATACTTAGCTTGTACAAATTTACGCATATTATACATATTGTGAATGTGAAACCTAACACCAAGGTAAGGTGTGAATGAAAAAAATCACAAACAAACTTCAATATTGAATACCATATTGAATATATAAGTAAGAAATGTTAAATATAATATATAAATTATAAATTCTATAATTTATTAATTTATAAATTATATAATATAATATATTAATTTATTAATTAATATTTTAAAAAATTATTGTAATAACTTTAATTTTTAATTTTTAAGTTGCATTAATATTTTAACACATTAAATGTATTTAATTATAATATACATATAAATATAAAATGTTCAAGTTCATATATAATTTATAAATTTAATTATTATATATATATATATATATATATATATATATATATATATATATATATATATATATATATATATATAATGTTCAAGTTAATATATAATTTATAAATTATATAATGTAATAGTTTATATAAGTTACATTAATACTTTAACACATTAAATGTATTTAATTATAATATATATGTAAGAAATGTTTAATTTAATATATAATTTATAAATTATGTAATGCATTAATTTAGAAATTATATAATATAATATATTAATTTATTAACTAAATTATGGTAATAACTTTAACTTTTATATTATATTAATATTTTAACACATTAAATGTATTTAATTATAATATATATAAGAAATGTTTAATTTAATATATAATTTATAAATTATGTAATGCATTAGTTTATAAATTATATAATATAATATATTAATTTATTAACTAATGCATTACATAATTTATAAATTATATATTAAATTAAACATTTCTTATATATATTATAATTAAATACAGTTAATGCATTACATAATTTATAAATTATATATTCAATTAAACATTTCTTATATATATTATAATTAAATACATTTAATGTGTTAAAGTTATTACCATAATCTAGTTTATAAATTATATAATATAATATATTAATTTATTAACTAGATTATGGTAATAACTTTAACTTTTACATTATATTAATAATTTAACACATTAAATGTCTTTATTTATTAATTAATGTATTTTATTTATTTATTAATATATTAATCAATAGATTATTAATATATTAATTAATTATTACATTAATATTTTATCACATCAGTGCATTACATTAAAAGTAATAATGTATTTTGTGATAAAATATTATGATAATTAATTAATTAATTAATAGTCTATTAATTAATGTATTAATAAATAAAGACAATAATGTGTTAATGTATTAAATATATTAATAAAATAATTAATACTTTAATATATTTATGTAAAAATACATTACAATATTAATACATTCATTAATGGTTTATTAATGCTCTTCATCTAGCAACAACCACTTTATAAAAGTGATACCATCAAAGCCATTTTCCACCTTTCCAAACTAATGGGGCTAGTCGTAAAGTGGTTGTTGCTAGTTTTATTAGTCTCTACTTTGTTAGGGATTATAGTTTTTTGGTACAAAGTCAAAATACTTTAACTTTGTATAGAGTTCGCATATTTCTTCAATATTTTATGAATTGTTTTCCTCAAAATTAAATGTTTATTTATTTATATTATAAACATATAATCTTTTTTTCTTATTGGTTTGATGAATAGGGATGTGACTAAATACCCTCCCTAGGTGGAGGGCACTCTTTTTCAATTATTTGTTAGATCTTCAAAATTGATTTCAAAAAAAAAAAAAAATTAACATTGGTAAAAAATTAGGTGAACTTAATTCTCTAACATAGGGTATTGACACATGTTGTTGGACCTAGTTCTTTAATTAAGAAAAATAATAAATTGGTTCAAAGAATGACATGATGCACTCAATATTTGCTACACCACCTAATTGCTTTGGCCAACTGCTTCATTGTCATTATCCATAGCCATGCTGGCATTTTTCCATCTTATCCTTCTATTTTTTTGTTTGAATTGTGCTCTACCAAAGCAAAAGTAGCTATATAAAATCCTACAAAATGAGTAGCAATACCAGTAGAAGCATATCCAATAGTAGTTTGCACCATGACAGTGATCTTCTTTGGGCCATGATTTAGCAACCCGACTCCCTCCCTCTATCGGTTGGTTGAGGAGGCCTAGCTAGTTCACTCATGGTGGTGGCAACTATAAATGCTCCACTGAGCTATCGTTTACTCTTTCCATAATGGTTGTATCCAATCCTATGCATGGTGGTTCTTTTCAATTTAATTAGAAGCAAGGGAAAAACAACATATCATGGTTTCTCAATTTTCTATGATCCCATTTACAAACCATTGACTTGGACAAACATAGGATGACACAAATTGTTTCCCATAGAGAAACGTCTTTTAGACACTACACATGACTTCTTTGATTATCATCTCCTCTATATTTCTTATCTAGTATAGTAGAAACCACTATTCATGATATTTCTTTATAGCATGGCAAGACTAAAAACTAACTCCTTTAATATAGGATTTAGGAATGAGAGAATGCAAAACTTCCAAATGAGAATTCATTTGCTTCATGTTGTTCTGTTTGAATTCAATATGGTTCATCCTTTGGATATGTACTTCTTCACTATTCTTGAAAACCTTCAGTAGGAACTATGGTTAAAATTGCATTTTTCTTATCCTCCTACGTGGTGTCCCTTATTCCACCTTTAACTGTGTTCAAGGGAAAACTAACAACATTAGAAGTATCAATATTTCCTCTAGTTAAAGGATGATTTTAAGGATGGAAATTTATTTTAAAACGTAGAAACCTTGGCGAATCTTACTAATCCTTCATATGCCAACTATAAAATGTTTGGAGATATCTTTGTAAAAATATTCAAATTTCTAAGGATTTTATATAGTTTGTATAAAATTTTGGTGATTTTCAAGGTAAAATAATTTTATCCTTTAGAATTTGAGAGAATCATTTTTAGAATAGCGAATCTTTTTTTGGAAAAAACCATGGAAAATTATCCCATGAGCGAAATTTAGCCCCTAAAATCATCCCTGCTCTAGTTTTTTAGTCAAAGAGAGCAATTAAACAACTTTCCACATGTTTGAATCCCTAAACTAGTCACTTGAATCAACCATTTTCAAAAAATTCCCCCATGAAGCCATGAGATGATCAAGTCGAGGTTGGACTAATCGGGAAAGCTCATACACTAATTCAATTTAGTTGGGTCTTATAGTTTATTTAACTGAACTTCAAACCTTCGCCTTAGTTTTCTTTAACTAGCAAGGAAAGTGCTTTAAGAGCCTCTTCTATAAATTTACCTTCCAAATTGGTTGTAGGAAGAAGAAATGGAATATTAAGAACAATTCCACTATGGTGAATACCCTCAATGAATACATGATCAAATGACCCATGGCATACAAATATAGTTGGTCTCACAGTTTTTCACCTAACAATTCAAATAAAATGCTTGAGCTACCCTGATGAGAGCGTTTCCTGATACGGTGGATATATATGATGCAGGTCATCCAGTAGGGGTTTTAGATGAGACTTAGTATATTAATAAGAACTTGGATTTCCATTCAAGCATAGGAATTCCACTTGTCATGGGATCATTATTAATATTGTTTTGTCAATCAACCGACCTATAAATAAAAATAGAAATTAGATTGATTAGACAATGATTGTTCTAGGGATGGTAATCAATGAGAAAAACGTGTGGGGAAAGAGTAAGGGTTTGAACATTGTAGTTTTCCTTCGTGCCTTAGTTGTTCAATGATTTCCCATAATTTTATGATTCTAATCTCTTGTCTACCTAGATTGCTGCAGAGGGTGTTGCTTCCATAGGCCATCAATGCACGACAAATGTGCAACATCTCATCCATGTGTTATCCATGAATTCACACTTGTGTGATATTTGGAAAATGGATGATGCAAAATTACTTGATGTGTTGAATGCATGCATAAGCCCAATTTTAAGCGATTCATGCAAAACTTACATCTACATGTTGAGTGAAAACCTACAGTTTTGGATTGAATGTCGATAAAGTTATAATGACATGTTAAACACGTGTATTTAGCACCAACATAAGTTACATATGGAAAAAATACAGGGAAATCAAGGAAAGGATCTATAACATCCCGCTCTTGCGCGCACTGAGTGAACTTATTCTTTGAGGACACTTTCTTGCAAGTGATCCAGATTATTATACTATTGGGCTTCTGATTATGATTATGAGGCATTATGGATTGATCACATGTTATTTTATTGTTTTGACATGGACATGTGCTATTGACTGGGTTCTCTTGAGTGTGCAGGACTGCGAACCTCGAGGATGCAGAGGCATCGATGAAACCCCATGGACTCCAAATCGATTCAAGGAGTGGACTATTGGGGTTTGATTATTGTTGTTATGACATATGTACATCTGATTATATATTATGATAATTGATTTTATTTCTGACATGATTTGTTGATGATGCAGGCTGATGATAGCTTGTCGACCAGACTCACATGTGGAGTAGAGGGGTTACGCACGACAACCATAGACGTTGAGGAAGAGGTGTGGAAAACAACCCTGCCACAACCTACTAGCACTCTCGTTGTGGCTCAAACTGTAGGTTAACAATTACCTAGTTCAAGAAGACCCACGATGACGTGAGGGAAGATTGTGACAGTCACTCACGATGATTCTAAGGGGCGCGCAATAAGGTAGGGATCTTATTCCTTAGAGGCCCTCAGTCTCCCACAAGATCACCTGACAGAGTATTGACTCCAGAGGTTTTTGACGTCTACCAAGTTAGTCAAGAGGCACTAGATGGCATTAGAACAAATGATGTGACCAAAAAGATTTAAAAACAAATTCCCTAATAAAAATGTCGCCCAGCCTCGGAAATTAAAATCTAGGTCTAAGTCATACTTGTGGTAAAAAAAATAAAAATAAAATAATAATAATGATGATAATCATCATCATCACCATCATTAAACATGTGATGAAAAGGGGGTAAGAAATTCGATTAATTGATTTAAATCATATTATATTGAGGGATTAAAACTTTAAAGAGAATTGATTGTTTGTTACTTATGCTAATTAAAATTATTAATTAAAAAGAAAAAGGGGAAAAATATAAATTTCTACACTTGCTAATTTGAGTTTTAGATAAAAAGGGAAAAGAGGGAAACTTAAAAGAATTAGGAAACTAAGGGAAAAAGGGGGAAACATAAAGAAAAAGTGAAACACAAGGAAAAAGCAGAACGACTAATTTAGTAAAGAATCTTGCCTTTAAGAACTTTTTAAATTGAACGCAACTAGGAATTTAGTAAGGGCGTAAGTCATTAAAATGTGTAAGGGAATATGGGGACACCTATGAGCGATTATAAGAGTGATTTTAGGTGGGTGAGGAAAATAAGAGTAATTAAATAATTAATGAAATTAATTTCTGGTGCAACTAAGGGGATACGTGACATGTGTACAGGGGAGGTTATTTCTAAATGAAATTATTGAAAAATAAATTAAATGGGAATTTGTTAAAGAAATCACTTAGAAACTCTATATAAAGGAGGGAGGAGGAGGAGTGTGGATCTCTTCCTTTATGCATAATGTTACGCTGTAGAATTTTTGACTTGACTGGCATATCTTGTGGGAGTTGGGATACCCAACTCGGGTACAAGTGGTAGCTCGACGTTTCGAGATGAGCTGGTTGCTAGTTGTTCTTTGGTTTAAAGTGTGTGGCCCCTTTGTGGCTCGAGGGGCTAAAGGGGAAGAAGAGTACCCCTAGCGTTGGTTGGGAGGTACCGATGAAGTCTCATCGATCAGCAAGCGGGAACTGCACAGAGCATGCGGGACAAAAAAACCTTGGGCTACGATACACATGCTTTTATTTTGCATGGTATATTACTATTGATCTTACGCTTTCATTTTTGTATTTTTATTGTGTAAAGAAAAGTGTTTTACTTAGTGTTTTTAATCGAAAACTTAAAATCCTCATAACTTTACGCTCGCTGCATTGATTTGATCTCCTTGGTCACTGATCCTTGATTACTACGACTGTTCTGTTGTTTTATTGATTATTGAAGAGTTGTACTTTATCTTCGTCCTCATCCCTAGATCATCAGTCCACGTCTGAGCAGTCGGCCATGAGCCAAATCGACGGTCTTCACTTCGGTGCATAACGACCTATAGATTCTAATGCCCTTCTTTTATGTGCGTGGATGATGAATGAATGATAGTTTTCTCAGCTTTCTACTCCTATTGATTATTCTTGGTTGAGTGATTGTCTTGCGCCTCGTTGTGATTGATTACCTCTGTGATTGTTTATCCTCTCCCTCAACGAACCACTTATGATCCTCTATGTTTTGGTCTCTACGTTGATGCATTTCCTGGTGAGGTATCTCTATGTTTTCCATACATTTCCTGGCAATTTAAGTCTACGTTTGATACATTTCCTAGCAAATTTACTATGTGGTTTTTTTTCTATACATCTGGTCTGCTAATTAACTCTGCGATTTATTACCTTGGATAACTAAGTTTACTCTGCCTTGGCCACACTGGATTGCACTTTAATTATTTCTACTCTGCATTCTGAATTGTACTTTATACCTGCGTTTTCATACTTGTGGCTTGTGTTTTTCCTCTGCAGTATAACTTACATTCCTGGCGAATTTTCCCTACGCATTTTGATATATTTGAAGGTGATTTGCTTTGTGTTTTTCTTACTTCTGACTTGCATTTTTTTTTCCTGCAATATATATTACATTGATGGCAACTTAACTCAATGCCATCCTTATGTTAAAACTCAACATTTTATGATACCTAGACAACGATTCTACTATGATTGATACTACGATTTCCCTCTGCAAACTAACAGATTGAAGGTGAATTTACCTGTCCCTTAACCATGAAGTCACACGCTTCTCCCACTAAGAACTTACCTGTTTTTGAGTACGACTCTTTTTTATTTACACGACGTGATTTTGTTACTTTTATTGACTGAGATTTTCATTGATAAACTTTAGCGCCTTGATGATAAAACTCTGCAAACTTTCATTTATGAAACCCTGCGATTGGGATAAAACTCAACGTTTTTATTAATTGATGATATTCATAAAAATCAATGTTATTTTTCTAAACTCAGTGATATTTTTATAATTATTTGTGATGTTCATAAAACTTAGTGCTTTATTTAAATGATGATAACACTCAACGATATTCATAAAACTCAGATTTATTTTTGTAAACTCAATGATCAATTTATGATAACACTTAACGATGTTAAACCCAACAATTTTAGGACAACGCCCGACTTTCTAGACTAAGTTTTAAATAAGAATTTAATGAGAAAGGGAATATGTAAGGAATGGGATCATGCAATGCGATTTACCCATGCAATACACTGGGTTTTACTTATGCTTTTGACTGAGTTTTACCTTGATTATTGTTAGCGATTTTTTATCACTCCTTTCTAATCTCCTCTTAGATATTAATCCTTTTAGAAACAACGGTTATGGACTCGCAAAATTAATGACAACCACCCTTTTTATTTTTGATTATAAATTAATAACAGACAACGAAGTATAGTCAATGGTAGCTGATAAATTACAGTCAAATTTATCATGTTAATGTACAACGTACACATTGTGTATAAGTGGTGTAATGGTGAGCATAGGTACATTGTAATGGTGTGTTTGGGCAGTGTTTTTACGTTTGTGTTGTTCGAATTTTGGTTGGGCAACATCCCTACTTCTCAACATTAAATTCACTTTAATAGGTGATTTTAAATAACAATTTTTATGCAGATAATTAGTAATGGGTAGCAAGTCCTTGAGGGGTAGCGATTTACTATCTGACAACCACACTTTATGACCACAATTCTTTTTAACTGGTTGCTATGACAACGATTGATTCATTATCTTGTTGTATTCACTGGACAACGATTCATGCCTTGATTAGACAACAGTGGTGTTTTAATGAATACCGATTTTTGTTTATTATTAAATTTGTTATTACTCAACAACTTTAATGTTTAATAGACAATTGTTATACTTTAATACTGTTAATATTGCTAGACAGTGTGTTGGAAATTAATATCGTTAAAAGTGTTATAATTATAGCATTATATATTGATATTGTTAATATTATTATATATTGGTAATTGCTAAATTAGATTTGTATTTAATGTTAAATTAGATTTGTAATTATTGACTAATTTGTTATTTAGACTTGCTAAACTAGATTTGTATTTAATGTTAAATTAGATTGTAAACTATTAACTAATTTGTAATTTAGACTTGCTAAATTAGATTTGTAATCAATGTTAAATTAGATTGTAATTATTGACTGATTTAAGACTTGATTAATGGTTTGGTTGTTGGAGAAGTCATGTATTAGATTGTGCTTTTTCTTCGAATGACATCACCTTGCGTCTTGTCAACTTGTTGCTTGGGGTGTGGGTGTATTCCTCTTGTCAGTAACTCGGCTCCTAGTGAGTTGGATTCATCTAGAGTCCTTGGTCGAGATAGGTTATGTAGCGCAAGGGTTATTGTCGCACCTATCACCTGGGGATGACATGATTCCTGATGAGGGGATCATTGTGCACTCTAATGGATAGAGGCGAATGATAACTTTTCTGGGGTATGTGCTACCCATTGTGGGCATTGTTTGTGGTAGTTATCTTGGTGTTTGGGTTGTAACGCCTTCATGTGTTTGATAGAGGTTCTAGTTGCTAGCCGTCGAGGCAGTTGTGTCGGTATTGTGGATGTTTTCCTTTAGCTTGTAGGCATTGTCACGTTTGTGTCGAGAGGGTATTCGTTTCCATATTTTGATCTACACATCTTTCGCCCTGTTGCTCGTTGTGCTAGTGCAATGAGTCGTTGTTGTCTGTTGTCTGATCGACGTGCATGTGTTCATCGTTAGGTTGTGTGGTTCAACTGTTATCGGTGTTGCCTTCTTGCCCAAAGAAAAAAAAAATTGCACTTTTCTTTTCACTTGCAGTTGTAACGATTTGGGGTCGTTACATATGGTATCAGAGCGGGTTCAACCCGTGACTTGGGAACACTTCAGATTTCGTTGATATGATATTTGATTATAATGTTACTAATTAAGTTGACTTGTATTCGTGCAGTTAATCAAGGTTAGAGGATGTCACAGAGGCAGATGACAGGGTGCTAGGGGAGGAGGCGTGATACCTCCAGTAGCATCCACGCTTGAGGGGTCTAACCCCCAGGGAGACAAACAGGTTGTCAGGCAGGAGAAGATAGCGGTGGGTGATGTGGTTGGGCTGATGAGGTATTTTCAGTAGATGTCTAAGGCACTAATCAATTGTTTGGACAAAGATGAGACCAGGGTGCCGACACCCCCTGACGGTCCACCGTGCGCTCCAATCAGTACTGGTAGCATTCACCGCGAACTCGAGAAGGTCAAATTTTTTGAGTTCTTTGGTGCCCCGGACGGCACAGCTGCCGAGGCATGGTTGGAGAATATGGTGATGTGATTTTTACTTCACGATTATACCTCCAGCATGAAGGTCTGCATGGCGGTCTTCCAACTGAAGGAGAGCGCTCTTCTATGGTGGAAGACGCTCCTGCCACAATTGAACATGGCTGTCAAAGACGTGTCATGGGAAGTGTTCGAGGAATAGAATGGTTCTGAGAGAGGTACCTTTCAGAGGAATTCATTGAGTGTCAGCTCAACAAGTTCAACTCCTTGTGACAGGGCAGATGTACGGTGCCTGAGTACGAGGCCCGTTTTATGGAGTTGCTTCGGTATGCTCCCACCTTAATATCGAGAAACTTAAGATCAACAGGTTCTTGTTTGGACTTATTGTTAGCATATGTGCAAAGGTTAGGATTCTGATGCCTCAGATCTTGCATGGTGCCATCTAGAAGGCCCTCATAACAGAGGAGGAGCTTATTAGCGGGTGTCAGAGTAGGACTCCAGCGAGATCGATAGGGCAGGTGTCATCCGGTGCGCAACAACATTAGACACCAACCATACATATGTCAGGATATTGTGGCTTCCAGAGAGGATCCACTTTCACTACACCTCGACGACCAGTGCCTCAGCAGCAGACTCCTTATCAGGGACCACAACATAAACAACAACGTCGACCGCAACAAAAACAGTTTAGGCATGTTCAACAGAACATACCAGGATTCAAGGTTGGTAGGCCATCAACTTCTACTTCAGGTACCAAGAGTATTGGACCGAAGAAGGGGTGTTGTACTTGTGGGGAGCCACACTACTAGCACGACTGCCTAGTGGAGAGGACTAGAGCATCTAGATCAGTTGGACCCACTACTGTGGGAGATTTGGGCAAGGCCCATCATATTCATGCAGCGGTAAATAACTACAAGGCAGAGTACCAGTCAACTGTTCTTGAGACGTCAGGTACCGTCACTGACCAAACCCTTAGTATTTTGATAGATCCCGGTGCTACCGAGAGTTTCATTTTTGGTGCAATGCTAAAGAGGATTAAGGTAAAGGCAATCGAACAAGATGAGTTTATGTTTGTAGAGATGGATTCAGGAGCCAAACAGAAGGTTGGAGGAAAGATTACGGGTTGTACCCTTAACCTGGGAGAGTTTGTCACCAGGGCCAACCTGTACATCACGATCTTAGGATCTTATGACGTCGTAATCAGTATGGACTTGTTGGAATCGCATGAGGCGATACTCAACTATAAGATGAAAAATTTGATCTTGGTCGATGATGAGGGAAAGAGACATGTGATTGTAGGTCGGAACCAGGGAGTTTCCCTAAGGTTTATCTCTTCCTTGCAGTTATGGAAAAGAATGCACAAGGGATGTAATATTTATGTGATCCTTGTGTTAAATGAGAAGGGAGTAGCGGAAGGTCTAGAATACCTTCCTGTGGTGATAGCATTTGCGGATGTCTTCCCTGAAGGAGTTACCTGGGATGCCGCCGGAGAGGGAATTGGAGTTTACCATAGACCTAAAACTGGAGATTGAACCAATAGCGAGAACGCCTTATCGTATCTCAACGTCAGAGTTACGGGATTTGAGAATGCAACTGAAGGATTTGCTGGACCTGGGAATTATACGTCCAAGTGTGTCATCGTGGGGTGCATCTGTTATTTTCATACGAAAGAAGGATGGGTCGTGAAGACTCTGCATTGACTATCGTCAATTGAACAAGGCAACGATCAAGAATCAATATCTGTTGCTGAGGATTGATGATCTGCTTGATCATATGAAGGGTGTTACGGTGTTTTCCAAGATCGAATTGAGATCAAGGTATCACCAATTACAGATCAATGAGGATGACGTCCCTAAGATTGCTTTTAAGACGAGGTTTGGACATTACAAGTTTACTGTTTTACCATTTGGACTAACAAACACACCAGGGGTATTTATGAGTTTGATGAACGGGGTGTTCCACAAGTACTTGAACAAGTTCATCCAAGTATTCATTGACGATATTTTGATTTACTCTCGGATAATGGAGGAGCATGACGAGCACGTGTGCTTGGTACTACAGTGTCTGCGAAAGCATATTTGTATGAGAAATTGTCCAAATGCTCGTTTTATCAATTGAAGATTCACTACTTAGGGAATGTAATCTCTGGCAAAGGTATTGTCATGGATCCAACAAAGGTCGAGGCTATTATGGAATGGCATGTGCTGATGAATGTACCAGAAGTGCATATCTTCATGGGTTTAGCAGGATACTACCAACGATTCTCCGATGGATTTTCGAAGATAACAAATCCAATCACGAAATTACAGAAGAAGAACAAGAAGTTTGTTTAGACCGATAAATGCACAAAGGCATTTTGAAGGCTCAGGGAGCTATTGACAACAACACCAATACTAAAAGTCCCTGACATGGACACAAACTTCTTGGTATGCACTGACGCATCCAAGGAAGGCCTAGGAAGAGTCTTGATGCAAGATGGTCGAGTGATCGCTTACATCTCGAGGAAATTGAGAAGACATGAGGAGAACTACGCGACGCATGATTTGGATTTGTTAGCCATTGTTTATGCCTTGAGAGTTTGGATACACTACCTTATTGGATGAAAATTTGAACTAAAAACAGACCACTATGGACTGCAACACATTTTTACGCAAAGTGACCTGAATGTGCGACAACGACATTGGTCGGAATTGCTTAGCGAGTACGATTTCGATATTACTTACATAAAAGGAATAGTGAACTGAGTGGTAGATGCATTGAGTCAGAGACCACACATATTTTCGGTGTTGCCGCTTCAGACGAACCTATGTGAAAAGATTCTAACTTTACAGCATGACGATAACTGGTACAAAGAGGTCAAGGATTTTATCGGAAAAAAACATAATGATGGTACCAAGATTTGAAGGACTTACGTTTGACGACGATGGATTATTGAGATTTAAAAATCGCGTTTACATACCATCAAACGACGAGTTGAGGAGTTTTATCCTAAACGAGGCTCACAAAGCGATGTACATGGCTCACCCAGGGGTCACGAAGATGAGGGCGGACCTTAAACCCTTATTATTCTGGAAAGGAATGAAGGCAAACATAGTCAAATATGTGGCCAAATGTCTAAAATGTCAGCAGGTAAAGGCTGAACATAGACATCCGACATGATTACTACAACCACACGCTATTCTAGAATCGAAATGGGAGGTCATTTAGATGGATTTCATTGTTGGATTTCCACTGACGGCAAGGAGACACGGCTCGATATTTGTAGTAGTCGACACTTTGAAAAAGAGTCCTCATTTTATTCCTGTGCATACGACGTATCAGACACCTGACATAGCTAGAGTTTTCATCAGTGATATTGTGAGGCTGCATGGCGTGCCCGAGACAATTATAGCCGATCGAGGATCGATGTTTACTGGACGATTTTGGACTAGCTTCCAAGAGGCCTTGGGAACCCAACTTAAATTTAGTACTACATATCACTCTGAGACAGACGGGCAGACTGAATGAACAAACCAAGTCTTGGAAGACATGTTGCGCATGTATGTGATGGACCAACAAAAGCGTTGGGAAGAATTCTTGCCACTGGTAGAATTCATTTATAACAACAGTTACTAAAGCACCATTATGATGGTGCCTTTCGAGTATCTTTATGGGAGACTGTGTCAGACGCATTTGAGTTGGGATCGGATTAAGGATAGGGTCCTGGTGGAACCAAAAGAGATCGAAGAAATGGAAGATCAAATGAAAACAATAAGACAAAGGATCAAAGAAGCGCATGATCAACATAAGAGTTATGTCGATGCGCACTGTGTCGACCATAGTTACGAAGTTGGCAATCGAGTATTATTGCGGGTAAAACCACATAAGATTTCGATCAAGTTTGGAAAGGGAGCTAAACTCTCTCCTAGGTTTGTGGGACCTTTCAAGATTATGGAGAGGAAGGGGCTCGTGGACTATCGATTAGCCTTGCCAGATTCTTTGAGGCGTATGCACAATGTTTTTCACGTATTTGTTTTGAGACATTATATTAGTGATCTTACACATGTTATTGACATGAGATCCTTGTAGGTATCATACGAGGGGGCGCTCATGGCTGAGACGATCCACATCCGGGATCATTTCATTCGACAACTACGACGTCAAACCATAGATTAGGTCAAGGTCCAGTGGGATAACTATAGTCTGCACTTGGCGACCTGGGAGGACGCATATGATATGCGCCAACAATTTCCATTTTTGTTTTATAGATAGACTTATGACACTGTGATACACATTATTTCGGCACTTATATACTGTGAAACTTCGGGACAAAGTTTAGACCAAGATGGGGTGTATGTAACATCTTGCTCTTGCGCGCACTGAGCGAACTTATTCTTTGAGGACACTTGCTTGCAAGTGATCCAAATTATTATGCTATTGGGCGTCTGATTATGATTATGAGGAATTATGGATTGATCACATGTTATTTTGTTGTTTTGACATAGACATGTGCTATTGACTGGGTTCTCATGAGTGTGCAGAACTGTGGACCTCGAGGATGCAGAGGCATCGATGAAACCCCTTGGACTCTGGATCGAGTCAAGGAGTGGACTATTGGGGTTTGATTATTGTTGTTATGACATATGTACATTTTATTATATGTTATGATGATTGATTTTATTTTTGACATGATTCGTTGATGATGCAGGCTGACAATAGTTTGCCGACTAGACTCACATGTGGAGTAGAGGGGTGACGCATGACAACCAGAGACATTGAGGGAGAGGTGTGGAAAACATCTGTGCCACAACCTACTAGCACTCGTTTTGTGGCTCAAACTGTAGGTTAAGGATTACCTAGTTCGAGAATATCCATGATGCCGTGAGGGAAGACTATGACAGTCTCTCATGATGATTCTAAGGGGCGCACAATAAGGTAGGGGACTTATTCCTTAGAGGCCCTTAGTCTCCCACAAGATCACCCGACGAAGTATTGACTCTAAGGGATTTTGATGTCTACCAAGTCATTCAAGAGGCGAGTGGTACCCTTGGAGCACGTGGTGCATCCTGAATGGCACGTCACGCAAGAGAAACAGAAAGAGGCGAGTGACACCCTTGGAGCATGTAGTGCGTTGTTAACTAATAAGTGAATAAACCTAGATGGCCTTAGAACAAATGATGTGACCAGAAATATTTAAAAACAAATTCCCTAATAAAAATGTCACCCAGCCTCGGAAATTTAAATCTAGGTCTAAGTGATACTTGTGGTAAAAAAAATAAAAATAATAATAATCATCATTAAACATGTGACAAAAAGGGGATAAGAAATTCGATTAATTTATTTAAATAAAATTATATTGAGGGATTAAAATTTAAAAGGGAATTGATTGTTTGTTACTTATGCTAATTAAAATTATTAATTAAAAAGAAAAAGGGGAAAAAGGTAAATTTCTACACTTGCTAATTTGAGTTTTAGATAAAAAGGGAAAAGAGCGAAACTTAAAAGAATTAGGAAACTAAGGGAAAAAGGGGGAAACATAAAGAAAAAGAGAAACATAAAGAAAAAGAAGAATGACCAACTTAGTAAGGAATCTTTCATTTAAGAATTTTCTAAATTGAACTCAATTAGAAATTTAGTAAGGGCGTAAGTCATTAAAATGTGTAAGGGAATATGGGGATCCCTAGGAGAGATTCTAATAATGCTTTTCGGTGGGTGAGAAAAATAAGAGTAATTAAATAATTAATGAAATTAATTTCTGGTGTAACTAAGGGGATACGTGACATGTGTACGGGGGAGGTTATTTCTAAATGAAATTATTGAAAAATAAATTAAATGGGAATTTGTTAAAGAAATCACTTAGAAACTCTATATAAAGGAGGGAGGAGGAGGAGTGTGGATCTCTTCCTTTATGTGTAACGTTACACTGTAGAATTTTTGACTTGACTGACTTATCTTGTGGGAGTTGGGATACCCAACTTGGGTACGAGTGGTATCTCAACCTTTCAAGGCGAGCTAGTTGTTAATTGTTCCTTGGTTTAGAGTGGGTGGCCCCTTTGCGGCTCGGGGGGATAAGGGGGAAGAAGAGTACCCTTAGCGTTGGCTGGGAGGTACCAGTGAAGTCCCATCGGTCGGCAAGTAGGAGCTGCACGGAACGCACGGGATGACGACTCGAAGCTGTCACCTTGGGCTACGGTACACATGCTTTTATTTTGCATAGTAGATTACTATTGATCTTACGCTTTCATTTCTGTACTTTTATTGTGTAAAGAAAAGTGTTTTACTTAGCGTTTTTAATCAAAAACTTAAAATCCTCATATATTTACACTCACTGCATCGATATGATCTCATTGGCCACCGATCCTTGATTGCTATGACTGTTCTGTTGTTTTATTGATTATTGAAGAGTTGTGCTTTATCTTCACCCTCATCCCTAGATCATCAGTCCATGCCTAAGAAGTTATCCATGAGCCAAACCGATAGTCGTCACTTTGGTGCATAACGACTTATAGATTCTAATGCTCTGCTTTTCTGTGCATGGATGATGAACGAACGCTAGTTTGACCAGCTGTCTACCCCTATTTATTGTTCCTAGTTGAGTGATTGTCTTGTGCCTCACTGTGATTGATTACCTCTACGATTGTTTATCCTCTCCCTCAGCGAACCGCTTATGATCCTCTATGTTTTGGTCTCTGCGTTGATGCATTTCCTGGTGAAGTATCTCTACGTTTTCCATACATTTCCTGGCAATTTAAGTCTGCGTTTGATACATTTCCTGGTGAATTTACTGTATGGTATTTTTTCTTCTATACATCTCATCTGCTAATTAACCCTATGATTTATTACGTTTGATGTCGAAGTTTACTCTGCCTTGGCCACACTGGACTGCACTTTAATTCTTTCTACTTCGCATTCTGAATTGTACTTTATACCTGCATTTTCATACTTGTGGCTTGCATTTTTCCTTTGCAGTATAACTTACATTCCTGACGAATTTTCCCTACGCATTTTGATATATTTGAAGGTGAGTTGCTCTATGTTTTTCTTACTTATGACTTGCATTTTTTTTTTCTGCAATATATATTACATTGATGGCGACTTAACTCAACGCCATCCTTATGTTAAAACTCAACATTTTATGAAACCTAGACAACGATTCTACTGTGATTGATACTGTGATTTCCCTTTTTAAACTAACAGATTGAAGGCAAATTTACCTGTCACTTAACCGCAAAGTCAGATACTTCTCCCACTAAGAACTTACCCGCTTTTGAGTATGACTCTTCTTGATTTACACAGCTTGATTTCGTTACTTTTATTCACTGATATTTTCATTGATAAACCTCAACGCCTTGATGATAAAACTCTTCAAACTTTCATTTATGAAACCCTGCAATTGGGATAAAACTCAACGTTTTATTAATTGATGATATTCTTAAAAATCATTGTTATTTTTCTAAACTCAGTGATATTCTTAAAAACCAGTGTTATTGGAGTCTGGATCGAGTCAGGGAGTGGATTATTGGGGTTTGATTATTATTTTTATGACATATGTACATGTGATTATATGTTATGATGATTGATTTTATTTTTGACATGATTCGTTGATGATGCAGACTGACGATAACTTGTCGACTAGACTCACATGTGGAGTAGAGGGGTCACTCACGACAACCAGAGACATTGAGGGAGAGGTGTGGACAACAACCCTGCCACAACCTACTATCACTCCCATTGTGGCTCGAACTATAGATTAAAGATTACCTAGTTCGAGAAGACCCATGATGTCGTGAGGGAAGACTGTGAAAGTCACTCACGATGATTCTAAGGGGCGCGTAATAAGGCAGGGGCCTTATTACTTAGATTCCCTTAGTCTCCCACAAGATCACCTGACGAAGTATTGACTCCAAGGGTTTTTGATGTCTACCAAGTAATTCAAGAGGCGAGTTGAACCCTTTGAGCATGTGGTGCATCCTGAAGGGCACATCATGTAAGAGAAATGAAAAGAGGCGAGTGGCACCCTTAGAGCATGTAGTGCGTTCTGAAGGGAACATCGTGCAAGGGAAACATAATGAGGCGAGTAGCACCCTTGGAGCACCTAGTGCGTCCTGAAGGGCATGTCGCGTTGTTAAATAATAAGTGAATAAACCTAGATGACCTTAGAACGAATGATGTGACCAGAAATATTTAAAAACAATATCCCTATTAAAAATGTCGCCCAACCTCCAAAATTAAAATCTAGGTCTAAGTGATACTTGTGGTAAAAAAACAAAATTAATAATAATAATAATAATCATTAAACATGTGACAAAAATGGGGTAACAAATTCAATTAATTTATTTAAACCAAATTATTTTGAGGGATTAAAATTTAAAAGGGAATTGATTTTTTGTTACTTATGCTAATTGATATTATTAATTAAAAAGAAAAAGGGGAAAAAAGTAAATTTCTGCACTTGTTAATTTGAGTTTTAGATAAAAAGGGAAAAAAAAGAAACTTAAAAGAATTAGGAAACTAAGGGAAAAAGGGGGAAACATAAAGAAGAAACAAAACATAAGGAAAAATCAGAATGACTATCTTAGTAAGGAATCTTGCCTTTAAGAACATTCTAAATTGAACTCAACTAGGAATTTAGTAAGGGCGTAAGTCATTAAAATGTGTAAGGGAATATGGGGACACTTGGGAGAGATTCTAGGAATGCTTTTAGGTGGGTGAGGGAAATAGGAATAATTAAGTAATTAATGAAATTAATTTCTGGTGCAACTAAGGGGATGGGTGACATGTGTACAGGAGAGGTTATTTCTGAATTAAATTATTGAAAAATAAATTAAATGAGAATTTGGGAAAGAAATCACTTAGAAACTCTATATAAAGGAGGGAGGAGGAGGAGTGTGGATCTCTTCGTTTATGCGTAACGTTACGTTGCAGAATTTTTGACTTGACTGACTTATCTTGTGGGAGTTGGGATACCCATCTCAGTTACGAGTGGTAGCTCGACCTTTCAAGGCGAGCTTGTTACTAGTTGTTCTTTGATTTAGAGTGTGTGGCCCCTTTGCGGCTCGGGGGGCTAAGGGGGAAGAAGAGTACCCCTAGCGTTGGTTGGGAGGTACCGGTGAAGTCTCATCGGTCAACAAGCAAGAGCTTCACGGAGCGCGCAAGACAAGACTTGGAGCTGTCACCTCGCTTTCATTTATGTACTTTTATTGTATAAATAAAAGTGTTTTACTTAGCGTTTTTAATCAAAAATTAAAATCCTCATAGCTTTACGCTCCCTGCATCGATATGATCTTCTTAGCCACCGATCCTTGATTGTTATGATTGTTCTGTTGTTTTATTTATTATTGAAGAGTTGTGTTTTATATTCGTCCTCATCCCTAGATCATCAGTCCACGCCTGAGCAGTCAGTCAGGAGACGAATCGACGGTCATCACTTCGATGCATAGTGACCTATAGATTCTAATGCCCTGCTTTTTTGTGCATGGATGATGAGCGAAGGATAGTTTGCTCAATTGTCTACCCCTATTTATTGCTCCTGGTTGAATGATTGTCTTGCACCTCGTTGTGATTGATTACCTCTGCGATTGTTTATCCTCTCCCTCAGCGAACCACTTATGATCCTCTACGTTTCGGTCTCTGTGTTGATGCATTTCCTGGCAAAGTATCTCTACGTTTTCCATACATTTCCTGGCAATTTAAGTCTGCATTTGATACATTTCCTGGCGAATTTACTGTGTGTTTTTTTTTCCTATACATATGGTCTACTAATTAAATATACGATTTAGTACCTTGGATGACGAAGTTTAATCTGCCTTGGCCAAACTGGATTGCGCTTTAATTCTTTCTACTCTGTGTTCTGAATTGTACTTTATACCTGTGTTTTCATACTTCTGGCTTGCATTTTTTCTCTACAGTATAACTTACATTCTTGGTGAATTTTCCCTATGCATTTTGATATATTTGAAGGCAAGTTGCTCCGTGTTTTTCTTACTTCTGACTTGCATTTTATTTTCTGCAATATATATTACATTGATGACAACTTAACTCAGCACCATCCTTACGTTAAGACTCAACATTTTATTGTACCTAGACAACGATTCTACTATAATTGATACTGCAATTTCCCTATGCAAACTAACAAATTGAAGGAAAATTTTACATGTCCCTTAACCGCGAAGTCACACGCTTCTCCCACTAAGAACTTACCCACTTTTGAGTACGACACTTCTTGATTTACACAACTTGATTTCATTACTTTTATTGACCAAGATTTTCATTGATAAACCTCAGTGCCTTGATGATAAAACTCTGTAAACTTTCATTTATGAAACGCTGCGATTGGGATAAAACTCAAAGTTTTTATTAATTGATGATATTCATAAAACTCAGTGTTATTTTTCTAAACTCAATAATATTTTTATAATTATCTGCGATGTTCATAAAACTCAATGCTTTATTTAAATGATGATAACACTCAACGATATTCATAAAACTCAGAGTTATTTTTGTAAACTCAATGATCAATTTATGATAACACTTAGCGATGTTAAAGCCAACAATTTTAGGACAACGCCCGACTTTCTAGACTAAGTTTTAAATAAGAATTTAATGAGAAAGGGAATATGTAAGGAATGGGATCATGAAATGTGTTTTACCCAGGAAATACACAACGTTTTACTTATGCTTTCGACTGAGTTTTACCTTGATTATTTTTAGCGATTTTTAATCACTCCTTGCTAATCTCCTCTTAGATATTAATCATTTTAGAAACAATGGTTATGGACCCACGAAATTAATGACAACCACCCTTTTTATTTTTTAGTATAAGATAGCATTCTCAGACAACGAAGTATTGTCAATTGTAGCTGATAAATTACAGTGAAATTTATAGTGTTCATGTACAACATACACGTTGTGTATAAGTGGTGTAATGGTGAGCGTAGGTACATTGTAATGGTGTGTTTGGGCAACGTTTCTACGTTTTTACTATGCGAATTTTGGATGGGCAACATCCTTACTTCTCTGCATTAAATTTGCTTTAATAGGTTATTTTAAATAGTGATTTTTATGCAGATAATTAGTAACGGGTAGTGATTCCCTGAGGGGTAGCGATTCACTGTCTGAAAACCACACTTTATGACGAAAATTCTTTTTAATCGGTTGCTATGACAATGATTGATTCATTATCCTTTTGTATTCACTGGGGAGTGACTCATGCCTTGATTAGACAATAGTGGTGTTTTAATGAACAATGATTTTTGTTTATTGTTAAATTTGTTATTACTCAACAAATTTAATGTTTAATAGACAGTTGTTATACTTTAATACTGTTAATATTGCTAGATGACGTGTTGGAAATTAATATTGTTAATAGTGTTATAATTATAGCATTATAACATATTATACATTGATATTGTTAATATTGTTATATATTGGTAATTGCTAAATTAGATTTGTATTTAATGTTAAATTAGATTTGTAATTATTGACTAATTTGTAATTTAGACTTGATAAATTAGATTTGTATTTAATGTTAAATTAGATTTTAAATTATTGACTAATTTGTAATTTAGACTTGCTAAATTAGATTTGTAATTAATGTTAAATTAGATTGTAATTATTGACTAATTTAAGACTTGATTAATGGCTTGGTTGTTGGCGAAGTCGTGTATTAGCTTGCGCTTTTTCTTTGAATGACGTCACCTTGCGTCTTGTCGACCTGTTGTTTGGGGTGTGGGTGTAGTCCTCTTGTCTGTAACTCGACTCCTAGCGAATTGGATTCATATAGAGTCCTTGCTCTGGATAGGTTATGGAGCGCCAGGGTTATTGTCGCGCCTATCACCTGGGGACGACATGATTCCTGATGACAGGATCATTGCCACCCTAAGAGATAGAGGCGAAGGATAACTTGGTCAGGGTCTGTGCTACCCATTGTGGGTGTTGTTCGTGGTAGTTGTTTTTAGTGTTTGGGTTGTAAAACCTTCATGCGTTTGGTTGCGCACCATAAAGGTTCTAGTTGTTGGTCGTCGAGGCAGTTGTGTCAAGATTGTGGATGTTGTCCTTTAGCTTGTAGGTGTTGTCACATTTGTGTTAGGCGGGTAGTTGTTTCCATATTTTGATCTACGCATGTTACACCCCGTTGCTTGTTGTGCTAGTGGATTGAGTTGTTATTGTTTGTTGTGTGATCGATATGCATGTGTTCGTCGTCAGGTTGTGTGGTTCAACTGTTGTTGTCGTTGCCTTCTTTCCTAAAGAATTTTTTTTTTCACTTTTTGCTTCGCTTGTAGTTGTAACGATTTGGGGTCGTTACAAGATCAGGGTTAGTCCCCTCAAAACTAGATTTTTTTATTCTTTAGCCATTAATAATCCCTTTGTTAACTTTATGTTAAGTCTCACTGCACTAAGCATTATTAACTGTATTCCCTTCTAAACATTGTCATCTTGTCGAGTCTATAAAATTAAGACCGATACAAAGGCGAAAGAAAACACCCAGTTCGAATCAATTTATTTACATAACTTATTTTAGGTTTCCATCTCTTCTGTCTATTCCTACCACTACTTCACTATGATTTATTAGGTTTAGGCCCTTCTTTTATAATATATAAGTGATTTACCCCTTGGTCGACACCTTCTAGTTAAAGGAAAGTCCCCTTACAATAGACATTAGGTACTTTGTGTGAGACCTCTGCTAACCAGTTATACAAACACCCATCCTTTGAATAGTTATGATGTTAATGCTATATATAAGAGGGAAGGACAAGGTTCCAAAGAGAACTCTATGTGAAAATACTAAACACTTTCTAGGAGAGGGTGTTGTGGCGGTCTGTGGTATTTTCATCACTCATCAAGGCCAACGTGATTTTCTCAATGCATACAACACGGAGCAATTGGACAAGGCCAAGATTAAATTTCAATCCTTCTTTGACCTACATGAACATATCTGATTCAATAAATACTCATAGACCCTCTTCCTTCCGCAAATTATTGTATCCCCAATCCACACATAAGTGTCCTTGAAGGACATGCTTGCCTTGGATTTCGACTACCCTGCCTGCTCTATGACATGCTACGTTAGCTTGATGGACTGCCTCATCGACAAACCCAATAACAAATTCTATGGGAAACATCTATCCCGACCATGAAAGGATTGTGCAACATTGAATGCTGCGGCAGGTGGATTGCTCACCATGTTGCCTAATCCACTAGGCATCCACATGGATTTCCACCATGACACAACTATTCTGCATGGATTGAAAACTTTATATTTCCTCTGGAATTCCTTATTCCTTATCCCTTATACTTGGGCTCGTGCTCCACTCTACAGGCGCTCCCAGACTCCGTGGGGAAACTCATGGGCCTCCAAAGTCTCCACTTGGGCGGGTGCTCCACTCTGCAGGTGCTCCCAGACTCTATGGGGAAACTCACGGGCCTCCAAAGTCTCCACTTGGGCGGGTGCTCCACTTTGCAAGCGCTCCCAGACTCTGTGGGGAAACTCACGGGCCTCCAAAGTCTCTACTTGTACGGGTACTCCACTCTGTAGGCGCTCCCAGACTCTGTGGGGAACCTGATGAGCCTCCAAAGTCTCGACTTGGACGAGTGCTCCACTTTGTAGGCGCTGCCAGACTTGATGGGGAACCTGACGGACCTCCAAAGTTTCGACTTGGGCTCATGCTCCACTCTGCAGGCGCTCCCAGACTCGGTGGGGAACCTGACGTCCTTAAGGTCGTTTCATCTAATTTCTCTTTAACCAAATTCATCCTTAGTTTTTCTTTTCTTACAATAATATCCTTTCATCTAGTTACCATAACCATAAGGTTTTCTCATTTTTGTTTTGTCAAATTCACTATTTTATGTCAATTGGGCTTAGCTTGGATTATTGTGAGGAATAATTGTTATCCTCCCCATTCCCATAACGACATGAATAAATCTCATTATGAGTATTTTGTAATGGCTATATATAATTATTTTATAATACATTTGTAAATACTTATTTGTATTTGTATGTAGCTTGTACATATTTTGAATGTGAAACCTAACACCAAGGTCTAGATGAAAAAAGTCACAAACTTCAATTTTAAATCTCATATTGAATGTCATATTGAAATATAATATATAAGTAAGAAATGTTCAATATAATATATAATATATAATTTATAAATTATATAATGTATTAATGAATTAATTTATAAATTATATAAAATAATATATTAATTTATTAACTAATACTTTAAATGATTATTGTAATAACTTTAATTTTTACATTACATTAATACTTTAATACATTAATTGTATTTATTTATTAATACATTAATTAATAGACAATTAATTATTACCTTAATATTTTATTACATCGATGCATTACATTGATAAAGTAATAATGTATTAATGCATTGATGTGATGAAACATTAATGTAATAATTGATTAATAATTTAATAGTCTATTAATTAATGTATTAATAAATAAAGACGTTAATGTGTTAATGTATTAAATATATTAATAAAATAAATAATACTTTAATATATTTATGTAAAAATACATTAATGGTTTATTAATGCTCTCCATCTAGCAACAACCACTTTATAAAAGTGATGCTGAACAATGTCATTTTCCACCTTTCCAAACTAATGGTGCTAGTCACCGTATATCAACCATTTTTATAAAGTGGTTGTTGCTAGTTTTATTAGTTTCTATTTTGTTATGGATTATAATTTTTGGGTACAAAGTCAAAATAATTTAACTTTGTATAGAGTTTTCATATTTCTTCAATATTTTATGAATTGTTTTCTTCAAAATCAAAATGTTTTTTTTATTAATTTATAACTATATAATCTTTTTTTCTTATTGGTTTGATGGATAGGGATGCTACTAAATACCCTTGGTGGAGGGCACTCTTTTTCAATTATTTGTTAGATCTTCAAAATTGATTTGTAAAATACGAAAAAACTAAATTTAACATTGGTGAAAAATTAGGTGAACTTAATTATCTAACATAGGGTATTAACACATGTTGTTGGACCTAGTTCTTGAATTAAAAAAAGAAAGAATAAATTGGTTCAAAGAATGACATGATGCACTCCATCTTTGCTACACCACCTAATCGCTTTGGCCAACTGCTTCATCGTCATTCTCCATAGCCATGCTGGGAACTTTTCCATCTTATCCTTCAATTGTTTTTGTTTGAATTGTGCTCTAGAAAAGAAAAGGTAGCTATAGAAAATCCTAAAAATTGAGTAGCAATACCAATAGAAGCTTATCCAATAGTAGTTTGAGCCATGATAATGGTTTTCTTTGGGCCATGATTTAGCAACCCAACTCCCTCCCTCTATCGATTGATTGAGGAGGCCTAGCTAGTTCATTCATGGTGGTGGTAACGATCAATGATCCACTGAGCTATTGTTTACTCTTTACATAATGGTTGTATCCAATCCTATGCATGGTGGTTGTTTTCAATTTAATTAGAAGCAAGGGAACAATTCAACATATCATAGTTTCTCAATTTTCTATGATCCCATTTACAAACCATTGACTTGGAAAAACATAGGATGTCACAAATTGTTTCCCATAGAGAAACGTCTTCTAGACACTACAAATGGCTTATTTGATTAACATCTCCTCTATTTATCTTATCTGGTAGAGTAGAAACCACTATTCATGATAATTCTCTATATCATGGAAAGAATAAAAACTAAGTCCTTGAATATAGGATTTAGGAATGAGAGAATGCAAGACTTCCAAATGAGAATTCATTTGTTTCATGTTTTTCCACTCTACTTCAATATGATTCATCCTTTGGATATGTACTTCTTCACTATTATTGAAAATATTCAGTAGGAACTACGGTGAAAATTTATTTTTTCTTATCCTCCTACGTGGTGTCCCTTATTCCACCTTTAACTGTGTCCAAGGGAAAACTAAAAACATTAGAAGTATCAATATTGCCTCTAGTTTTTCAGTCAAAGAGAGTGATTAAACAACTCTCTAGAGGTTTGAATCGCTAGACTAGTCACTTGAATCAAGCATTTTTGAAAAATTCCCCCATGAAGCCATGTGATGATCACGTTGAGGTTGGACTAATCGAGGAAGCTCATACTTTAATTCAATTAGTTGGGACTTATATTTTATTTAACTAAACTTCAAACCTCCACCTTAGTTTTCTTTAACTAGCAAGGAAAGTGCTTTAAGGGCCTCTTCTATAAAATTGCCTTCCAAATTGGTTGTAGGAAGAAGAGATGGAAGATTAGGAACAATTCCACTATGGTGAATACCCTCAATAAATACATCATAAACTATCCCATGACATAAAAATATAGTTGGTCTCACAATTGTGCATGCTCACTAATAATTCAAATAAAAAGGCTTGAGCTACCATGGTGAGAGTGTTTGTTGATAAGGTGGATATATATTATGCGAATAATCTAGTAGGGTTTGAGATGAGACTTAGTATATTAATAAGAACTTGGGATTCCATTCAAGCATAGGGAATCCACTTGTCATGAGATCATCATCAATATTATTTTGTCAATCACCCAACCTATAAATAATAAATAGAAATTAGATTGATTAGGCAATGGTTGTTCTAGGGATGGTAATCAATGAGAAAAACATGTGGGGGAAGAGTCAGGGTTTGAACATTGTAGTTTCCCTCCATTCCTTAGTTGTTCAATGGTTTCCCATAATTTTATGATTCTAATCTCTGATCTGCCTAGATTGCTTCAGAGTGTGTTGCTTTCATAGGCCATCGATGCATGAAAAATGTGCAACATCTCATCCATGTGTTATCCATGAATTCACACTTTTGTGATATTTGGAAAATGGATGATGCAAACTTACTTGATGTGTTGAATGCATGCATAAGCCCAATTTTAAGCGATTTATGCAAAACTTACATCTACATGTTGAGTGAGAACCTACAGTTTTGGATTGAATTCCAATCAAGTGATAATGACATGTTAAACATATGTGTATATAGCACCAACATAAGTTACATATGGCAAAGATGTAGGGAAATCAAGCAAAGGATCAGGGTTAGTCCCCTCAAAACTAGCTTTCTTTATGCTTTAGCCATTAATAATCCCTTTGCTAAATTTAGGTTAAGGGTTAGTGCACTAAGCATTAACAACTTTATTCCCTTCTAAACATTATCATCTTGTCGAGTCTATAAAATAAAGACTGATACAAAGGAGAAGGAAACACCTAGTTCGACTCAATTTCTTTACATAACTTATTTTAGGTTTCCATCTCTTCTGTCTATTCCTACCATTAGTTCACTATGATTTATTAGTTTTAGGCCTTTATTTTATAATATATAAGTGATTTTCCCCTTGGTGGACACCTTCTAGTTAAAGTAAAGTCCCCTTACAATCGACATTAGGTACTTTGTGTGAGACCTCTACTAACCAGTCATACAAACACACATCCTTTGAATAGTTATGATGCTAATTCTATTTATGAGGAATGATTATTTCCACTTATGATTCTAATGGAAGGAATATTGTGATTTTCATGGAAGTACATAAAAAGGGAAAATAAAAGTAGTTCATGGAAGTAAGTCGAAATTATCCTAAAAAAAGGAGATGCTCACTACTACATTGGGCCCATTTTCTAACAATTTACTGACACAGGTTCATCGCCACAATGTCTCAAGTATGATGAAGACTACAACCCATTTTTTGTCGCATCATGTCCGCCGCAAGTATGAAAATACCAGTTTCATTGCAAGGACAAACACAAACGTCCATCGTACCATTGACCATTGTGCAAAAAACAATTTGTTTTCGTTGCTTGTGTGTCGTAAGATCGACTAACCTATGAAAAACATGCATCACAATCGATGAATATCCACAACCATTGTCATCGTAGTTTCTTCATATGATCGACCAATGTGCATTGCCAGTTCATTGTATCGTTGACCACAGTTCATACCAAATCCAACATGTTTTCGTTGCTTATGTGTCATAAGAGAGACTAACCTATGATGAAGGTGGATCACAGTGGACCAATGTTTATAGCCATTATCGTTGTATGTGCGTCGTAATCACAAAACAATCTAGTTGTAAGTGTGTCGTACAATAGACCAATGTTCGTCTTAACATCATCTAGAGTGCATCAAACCAACGACAATAGATCGATGAACCTGATGTGTTTCCGACAGTGGTGTTCAGCCAACTAATGTTCCTTTAGTCTAACAAGTGACGAATGCCATTGTCGATGGCCCGATGAATGGTTTATTAATTAAAACAAAAAATGATTTGTATCATGCCTAGGAACACTATTAAGCTCTCCACCACTTTGGCTAATATTTGATATCATAGCATCGTTGGCATCAAGGGGACACCCTTGTCATAAAGTTGAGGAAATAATGGTTGGGTCAATGATGAATTGGAGATTGTTTGGCGAGAAGGATCTACACCCTAAACAACAACAACAATAATAAATAAATAAAATAATATTGTATATATGTGTGTGTTAAAATTAACATTTGTTGCAGATGTAGGTTACTCTTCTAGATTCCATTAGAATAATTCTTCAGCACAATAAATATGGCCACAACATCTTGTATTGGATGCAACACCTCATGTTGCTGAAAATCCAAATGTTGCAAATCCAGACGCTGCAACTCCAAATGTTGCGACTCCGAGTGTTATGACAATCTCTTTGCACGTGGAAACACTTAACAACATGACATCACCATAAAAAAAGTGATCATGGTATGAGAGCAATAAGTCACCAATCTGACTATTGAGAACGTGATGTCAACCAACCATACCATGAATCAACTCATGACAACAAGCCTGATCCACATGCATAAGACATATGACACACGAGGTAAGCAATGAAAAGGCACGTACTCCTCCTTACACTTCACATATCAATTAAATGACATTCATAATATATATATATATATATATATATATATATATATATATATATATATTAAAAAAAAATCTTTGTTGTGGATGTAGGTTCCTCTTCCAGATTCCATTAGAATAATGTTTCAACACAATAAATATGGCCACAACACCTCATTTTGTTGCAACTCCATATGTTTCAACTTCGAGTGCTATGACAATCTCTTTGCACGTGGTAACACTTAACAACATGGCATCACCAACGAAAAAGAGATTGTGGCACGGAAGCAATAAGTCACCAATCTGGCTATTGAGAATGTGACGTCAACCACTGATACAATGAATCAACTCATGATAGCAAGCCTGAGCCATGTGCATAGGACATAAGACACACAAGGTAAACGATGAAAAGGTATGTACTCATCCTTACAATTTGCATATCATTTAAATGAAATTAATAATAATAAATAAATTAAAATTAAAATTATATATATATATATATATAAACTGTGTTGTGGATGCAGGTTCCTCTTCTAGATTCCATTATAATAATGCTTCAACACAATAAATATGGATGCAACATCTCGTATTGGATGCAACACCTCATGTTGCTACAACTCCAGATGCTACAAATCCAAATGTTGCAACTCCAGACACTACATCTCCAAATGTTGCAAATTTGAGTGCTATGGAAATCTCTTTCCACATGGCAACACATAACAACATGATGTCACCATCGAAAAGGATATCATGGTACAATAGAAACATGTCACCAATCCAACTATTAAGAACGTGACACCAGCCACTGATACAATGTATCGACTCATGATAACAAGCCTGGGCCATGTTCATAGGACATATGACACACAAGGTAAGTGAAGAAAAGGTGTGTATATCATTACACTTCACATATCATTTAAATGACATTAATTGAGTTGAAAGGCCTGATGAATTTACCCATGTACAATCATCATTACCCCATAACTTAGAATTATTACACGACAAGTGGCAACAAATATCCGACCTGTCCAACCACTAATTCCATTAAAAACCACACGTTTCTGCCATCACAACACTGCCACGACCATAATTCAAATTGATTCCACTTCAATGACCATCACCTTCACCAACTTACCATTTTTGAAAAAATTGTTGAATCAAATTACTTACCATTTTCTCTCACCAACTGTCGCAAGACCTCTGCAACCAAGTCAGTAAGATCGATGAGTAGGGGTAGCCTAATTCTGCCAAAGAAAAATGATGGGTGACTCTCTCATTCGTCATGAACTATATGCAGGGTTGGTTAAAGTAGATGAATAAGTCTGGAGGGTCTTCCAGGAGCCAGGGTGGGTGATATATATCAACAGACTCAAGGGTCGATACAATGAAGAAATCACCCTAGAATTCGTTGTAAGTTTGAAAGAGGAGAAGGAGCAGGTCCGTGGAGTTTCAATCGTAGTGAATGGCAAAGCAATTTATGCTATGAAATGGTTTCCATAGGAAGGAAAATGATGGTTCTAATGGAACATGACATTACCTTCTATAAAAGATGAGTTCTTGCAAGAAGGAGATGAGCTAAGGAATAAAGGTAGTGGGATTGATAGGAATTCCTTGATTCCTCTATGGGAAAGGGTGGCCTACCACGTGCAGAAGTACTTCGCCTGTGAGGGAATCTATGTAATCATCTTTGGGTATCACTTGAAGCTACGACATCACCTCAAACATCACAAGTTGATAAATATCCCTTTCTTTCTATGTAAGATCCTGCAAAACATGGCCCAAAGTGTCCAAAAATCCCAACGACAAGGAGAGGGCCTCACCCACCATGGGATTATCAAGCTTGTGGTGATGCATGCATTCCACCAGGTCGGTCTTGCATGGGAATTCCCAAAGAACCCTCCTCCATAAATTGTGGAAAGATCGATGGATCTAGAAACAAAAACATCCACACAAGACTTGGGGGCAACAAGTTCCACACATTATTCAAAGGAAGGAATTTGAGGAACCCCCTGTGAAGAGAAGAAAAGAAGGTCGCCCAGAAAAGGAAAGCCTCAACCCTCAAATAAGAGGAATATGATAATATAAGCATTTTTTCCTAAGAAAAAGATGACATGGTCCTCATCTAGACTAGTCGTTCCCACTAAAACACAATAACCAACTGAAAGGGCCGAGTCAATAGCACAATAAGAAGAGACCCCTAATGTCACGCAAGAACCAACATGGGAAAGTGGACTAACAAAGGAATTAGGTACAATGGAGAAATAATCCCGAGCTACCACAGAAGAACCAACAGGGGGGGAAGAGTTAATTAAGGGAAGGGATTTCCTCGAGGAACCAGTGGGGGAGGACACATTCCCTAAATCAAGAAAGAAGGATTCATATATTGTTGCAATTTAGGGCCAATAAATGGAAATTGTTGCAACAAAAAATGAGGGAGAAAATATTGTGGCAACACCAAGAAAGAGGGATCCCAATCATAAGAAACCAAGGCATAATATAGGTAAATCTCATTGGCCTCTATACTCTAACCTTATCCAACAAATTTCAAATTAAGAGAAATTAATCATAGGATGAAAAAGAAAATAAAATAGATGAGAGAAACAATACACAAGGGACCAACAAGTCTAGACTACCTAGCTCAAGTACCTGGGATTAGCTGACAGGTTTGTGACAAATTAGAATAATAATTTGTTAGACCTACACAAGAATAATTAGCTGAGAAACGAGGGACATTCATGGACAATGAAACCCAAAATGAGGAGGCCATGACTAAGGAAAAAGAAACACAAATAGAGTAATTTACCCCCTAAACAACAAGAGGATGGGAATCAAATAGAGGAGAAAATATGACATGAAAATATTAACGAGGAAACTCAAACATAAATCCTTACAAAGTAAATTGGAATCCAAACACACAATGACAATGGTTTCTAGATGAGAGCCCAATTGGAAAAATGGAGGAACATGGTCAAGGATTATGAAATAGGGACAATACCTCTAGAAGAATTCTGACAGACCATCGACAACTTGAGGCAGATGTGGGCCGAGTAGTTGACTGATCATCGAGACAAATGAGAGAAGTGGAAGAGAGACATGAGGAATACCTCTGAACTTCAGACATAAGTATATCTCTTGAAAGAGGATAATAAGAAGATGAGATCTCTTTTGGGGGCCATCCTCAGCTATAGAGCACCTTCTCTAGCCTACTCCATATTCGTGCAAGAAATATACTTCTTATTCTATTTCAAAGCAATATCAACAAGAATTCCCTATAAGATTACCTCGGCAAAGGAATTCTTGGAAATGTACTGCGGGAGAAGCAAGGAAGACAACAATATGTTGTGTGAGATTTATCAACACAACATTGTCTTATATTTCAATTCAGAATGGAATCCAATTCACTTTGTAGGAGATATACAACTCAAGTCATTGACATCATTCATGAGCAACCATTCTTAATGGGATAGTGATCTTACAATCACCCAAAAAAATGACACAAGTGATCTATGGAGAAGGGGATAATTCCATAACCCTAAGGTTATCCTCATCTCACATTTGACTCAAGATAATTCTACAAAACATGGGCCATTTATGGCACAAAATAGTGAAGAGGCCATCGATGACTTCTCAGAACGCATAACATATATACTATGAAAGGATCTGTAGGGGAGCATACATTGATGGAAATAAGGGACAAAATAGATCAAATAGAAAGATACTTTCAATTACCACAAATTTGTAGTGGCATTGAAACTGATTAGTAGGTACATCCAATGTGTGAAGATGCATGGGAATAGATGGGTAGGACTTAAGTTTCACTACCCCTTGATTTGGCTTCCAACACTCGAGTACCAACAAAGTTTTGAGATAGGTGAAAGGGAGGAAGAAGAGTAATGGTAGAATATAGAGAGAGATTGAGGTTACTACTCGACCTTTGACAAAGGTCATGTTAACTATAGCATCAACAACATCCAAAATGTTTCCAATTTTTTAGACTCAGACTGAATGGTTTCATGAGGACATGAAATACTTTTGGTTGGGTGGAGATGATGGGTGTCTGAAACACCATCTTCTTCATGACTTTTCTTTCCTTTTTTCATGATAATATTCAATCATTTCATTACCATATTTAGTATAATTAATGATTTTTTTTCTCAGGTATGTCACTCTATGATTTATTTCATTTTAAGTGATCTTTCTAGTGTAAACGAGGAAGTATTGATCATTTCATTCTTATTAACGAAATGCAAAAAAAAAGGTATGTCACAAGGATGTCAACACGGCTGGTGTACTATGATATAAGGACCTTGTTGCAACATGGTACTTAGTTTCTGCAACACCTCTCTTAGTTGATACAACATGGTATCGAGTTGTTGCAACACCACCTTTAGTTGTTGCAACACCACCCCTAGTTGCGGTAACATGTTGAAACACACTATTAAAAGATGTTGCAATACTAACTAGTAACTCTGCTACTCCTCGTAGCTGCAACATGACACACCGACTCTCGATTCAATTTCCAACACAATTTTCCAAAGTTTCCAACTGTTGTAACCACGTCCAGGAAACCACCACTTGCATGGTACCCCAAAATATACAAGAGAACATGGAAAAATGGTTAAAAATATAAAGAGACGAATGCAGATAATTGTTCCAACAAATGTTCGAATCAAAAGGGGGGTCGAGTCACATGGATCTCCCCCATTCTTATTCGATTCGAGTCATTAGACAAGATTGAAAACAACTTGAGGATCATAGTTCCTCATGTCTATCCTCAACAATTCTTTACTAAGAAAAGGATGTAATGAGTTATATAAAGACTTGGCTCAATGAGAGTCGAAGGATAATGTTTTTTGTAATTTGAATTACATTCTCATTTAATGAAGATACTTTTGCAACTCTAGTTGAAGTCTCGTGTGTAATGTGTGTTTAAGCTCAGCATGTGATTGTAGTTTTAACCATTTCATTGCCTAAGGCCCTCCTCCTTAGTCAGGTACTGTTGCATTGTAGTATAGATTTGTTTCTCAATTGTGTGGTTTATATGGTTATTAATAATTTGATTAGTATAGATCAGATATAACATTTGGATTTGTTTGTCGCTGCAACAACATATTTAATATGTGAATTATTTGTGACTGCAACTCTATAATTGGTTTATTTCATTATGTTAGTGTTTATTTCATTTGTTGATCTCTCGTTTGTATTATCTGAATTGGTTAACCAAATGGATAATGTTTTCAATGTTTCCCATAAACATAGGGATATGAATTATCCATGGGCATAGTCACCATCCAAAATTAGATATAGGATAGTGTGCTCTTTTCCTACAATGTCCTAGCTACCCTTTTATTTACAATCGAACCAAGGTTACAACATAGAGTGCTTCCAGTCGATTGAGTTGGTTTAGTTTCTTTTTTTCATTTACATCCATACTAGGGTTACAACACAGAGTGCTTCCATCCGACTATATTAGTTAAGAGATTAGTTGCTTTCCTTGAATAACACTCAGACTGGGGTTACATCATATAGTGTTCTAGATTGTGTTTAGCTTGAATAACACATTGTAGCAAAGTGTGATAAATTGATTGGTATGTACTTGAAACTTCATTTAAAGTATATATGAAGTGTTGTTCAAATTTTGTGTTCTTGTAAATATGATTTTATCTTATGTTTTCATGGTGACAGATTAGTTTATGGCACTGGTTATGTAAGTTGATTTAACATAACAATGAGAAGATTTTGTTCAGTGATAAATCTATTGTTCATAAGTAATTGTCTGATTTGTTGTATGTTGGGGATTGTACCCTTAGGATTGTGAATTTCCCCCCCTTGAAGTACATTGTTTCACTATGTATTTTATTGATTTTCCCTATGTATTTGGGTTGCACAAAAATGCAATATATACTATTTTAATTCATATTTTAGATTCAGAGTTAATGTTGAAAGTTCATTGGAAATAGATTTGGGGAACCTCAAGTTTTGAGGTGAAATTTATGAATTTGTTTTAAGATCAAAGTTTACCAAGTTTCCACACTTCGACCATCTGTGGGTATGACTATGTGCTCTTTCTCATTGCTCTAAGAGATGTCACATTGCATTGTGTCAAATTTAGTGATGCACAAAGTTATCGAGCCAACAAATTGGATCTTGTTGCATTGCGTCAAGAAAGAGGCCCCAAAAATCATAGTTAAATTAATATGCTAGTTAGGTACACACCATGTGGGTCTATAGGCACCTTGCTCATGGTATACATGGTTCTACACGCAGTGGTTCAACCATTATCGAAGGTGCTCCATTTTCAATGGTAGCTTGTAGAGTGTAAGGTACTAGGGATGCTTGTAGAGGCGATAAAATCCCCAAAAATAGTGGCCGGAATGGAGAATAATTCCCCTATTGGGAGCTACATCAAATTATATAGTGAATAAACCCCATGCATATAGATAGACATAACCCTCCTTAAATAAATTTGGATTATATATTTGAGAAATTTAGTTGTGTAGATCCACCAATCTAGGCCACAAGACAACAAAATGATGAATGAACCCATAATTTTGGTATAATTAGAGTTGATTCTTGATTGTATTAGCCACATCAATTATGGGAACAAAGGACTTATTTTCCACATAAACGATACTAGGAGGACATTAGAAAAAACCATGAATTCCTAAAAATGATATAAATTCATTAAAGGGCATCTTGATATTTATAGAAATCACACAAGGTTTGTGAGAAAATGATGATAAGGTGGTTATGCCCATGTCCTAACACCTCAGACCTCAACTAGGTGATCCAAATATGTAGGAGTAAGGAACCATGGGAATCGAGGCTTGAACTTGTAAGGTTGTAATTCTCATGGAAGAGCATGACTACGAAAATTAAAGAATAAACCTTAGACATGTAGGTGATTAGATAAGGTCACATCTATTTAGAAGGCCTATGGAGTATGAAAACAAGGGGAAGGGTTTTAGTGGTAGGTAAGGTTTTTGGTTTACTTTTAGAGGATGTGAGAAGGAAGGGTTTGGTTGATGGTTTCAAGGATACAAATAAAGATGCAGATTTTTGGATTAGGAAGAAGAAGAAGTATATTCATGTTTACATTGGTGAAAGGAAGATTGTTGTGCCTCGTGATTGGATCCTTGAAGGATTAGAGATGTCATGGGAATGAGATCTATATATTTCTATGGATAGAATCCTCTAGCCTCTAAAATGTTTCCTTGGAGTCTTGGAGCAAGGTTATCTCTAGTAAGATCAAAATCTTTCCTCCCAATGAAGGCATTTTCTTCTTTTATTTTGACAAATTGGAAAAACATAAGTTTTTTATTTGAAATAAAAAACTAATACAATATTCCACATAACTTTTCAAATGTTCCTTCAAACATTTGTTGAGTATCTCATTCTAATAAAGTTTCTATGAATGATAAGTATACAATTGGGATTTTGAAGGGTAAGTATGCAAGTGGAACTCACATTTTTTCGTGCCATCCAATTTATCAATATTGTTGTCAATGCTCATTGGACCAATCACTAACTCCAACCAACATTATATATCGTCAAGTCCTCTGAATAGGTGTTTTTGAACATTGAACATTGGAAAACAAAAATGTTAAGGGAGAACATAATATGCCACATCAACTTGTAGTCAATAATCTCTAAAAACAATATTATTAAATGAATAATAGTTGTTTCCACCATTATCCTTGGATTTTAAATTTAAGTACACAAGGCAATGAAGAAAAATTTCATGACACGAGAGAAACAAATGATTTATACCTTGTCAGAAATGTGTTGTGGATCGTGGAGGTGACCACCCTTCAAACTTGCATTTGTCAAAGACAATAAAAGATTATATGAATGAGTAATAACTAAACATATATGAGCTTGCATTGGTCAAAGAGAATAAAATGTTATATGGTTGAATAATAATTAAACATGTACGACACTCTAGAAATACTAAAGGGGAATACCTTATGAATGAGATCCTCTTGGTTTCAAGAATAATTTATTCTCTACTAAACATGGCCAACCACATGAAGGTGGAAGCTCATTTGGCCCCTACCCCCCCTGTTGGGTTCTTTTTGTCACTTGGGTGAGAAAAATGAGGTCTCTTAACTATATAGTTAGGCTAGAAAGACAACACAACAATTTGTTAGTTGATTAGTGGCTCAACTAAGTGGAAAACAAGAAATGAAAAACAAGGAAATAAAACTAAACTAAGAATGTAACAACTAAAATTGATGCAAGAAAGAGACACAAGGAATAGCTACCAAATGAGATTGGTCTTTGAATTGATAACGCCTTAGAGAAATATGGGAATTTATGAGTCCTCTCTTCCTCCTTGGGAAGGCTCTTGAGTCCCCAAATAAAAATCTTTATCTCTTCTAACAATGGCTAAAAATGGAAAGACAATGGTAAATAATTGATAGTTGAACTTATCAAGAGGAGAGAGGTGCAACACTTTCTATGGATGCTCAAAGAGTTCTAGGAGAAAGATGGATTCTAAAAGAAAAATTGAACAACATAACAATACTCAAATTGCTTCTTCTTTTTTGAATACAATGGCCCTTTATTTATAGGAGGATGGCAAGATTTTTCCAAACTAGTTTCAAATGTGAATGAGAGGCCTTTGGAGGTAGCTCCCATCCCTTTCAGTGATCCCAAGGAAAAATTTAGGGGCAATTTTGGGTATGGGGGAGATCCACTCCATCCCAGAAGTGGTTGAGGCCTGAACAAAATCACCAATGCATTATTTCCACATCCGCGTGGTTTTTTCATCTGTTAGTCACACGGTCCATGCACTGTGTGCATTGTACGCCATGTTATCCCACACAGATGTGCATGTGCTGAAAGTGTTGAATACGCATGAAAATTCAGAACCACTTTTGTATAGCTTTGTGCTTATCTTTCCAATCCGAGTGTAATCCTTCCATAATTATTGGTAGTATGTTGTGCTTGTGCTGACTACTTATTCATCCATTGTCTATGTTTGTGGTGAGAAATTTTTTGGTAATAACAAAATCCCCCTGATGTGTGAGGTTAGGAGCATACATATAGCCGAAATACATCATCGTTTCTTTTGGTGATGATGTCATTCTATAGAAGTGTGAGATAAATTTGTAGTGAGGGATAGTGAGAGCAATCCATTTTAAGGAAGAGGGGACAACAATATCTGTATCAAGTATTCTATAGAAAATAAAAGTTTTTACAAATGAGGAAGGCATTCCCCAGGCTCATGTCATGAAACCATAAAGGGGTAACAATAACTGAAACTGCTAACATAGTAGATATCTATAGTGCCCTCGGGGGCATCAACAACAACAACTGTCAGTTTTGATGGCTAAACTGGCTCTGAATCGAGGTATGAACAACTCATAGGCATTGATGGCTTATAAAATTCATAGGTCTTCAACTGTGACTGAAAAATGCAATGGTTGCATAGTAAGACCCATCGTAACATGAAACTTGTTGGAGTCGAATGTTATGGGGTCAACATCATCAAAAATCAATAAGGACTCTTTTTGTGCCATCTGATACTACTCATTAATGGTGGGATGAGAGCCAATATACTGCCACCTTCCTGGAACCTTGTGTTGATGTCGACAGGGAAGGAGGTGCAACTACAAGAAGAAAAGAGCGTCTTGACATTGATTGATCAAAATGGTGTCAGAAACTGTATTGGTGAAGGTGAATGGGATGATAATCATGAACAATGTCTAGAATATAGGGAATTCAAGAAATTCCCTTGGTTGGGGGTGTTTATGGATGGAAACAATTGTAAAACATGATCTGGTGTTAGAAGGATTACCAAATATGGGGTAAAATTGTACTGAATGGGTGAGACTGCAAGGAGATGTAATGGAGGTCAAAATAGAGCATTGTGGGACATGGGTGTTTGTAATGGTCAGAATTATGACTAGGGTACAAAATCTTACAAAGGTAATGAGGGAGGTATAATGCCCCAACCAAGGGTGACATGGGTTTTTGTGTGCTAATACAAAACGTTGTCATATGCGATGACAAAAATCTACTGCACTTGCGGGAATTGAAAGATGCTTTATACAATTACCAAATGAAAAAATAATTGGGTTGAAATTACATGTACAGAAACAAGTGCTCAAGTGAAGAATGGATTGGCTGGTGAGGGCGCAAGTAAAGGATGGTGAAGGGTGGGGGCCCCATTGGATAGTTTTTGTACCGAGTAGATGAATGGTGGGTAAGCTTGTATATGGGAAAGGAGTGATGGATGGAATGGAGAGTAAATGAAGATACAAAGGTGCATCTAATAAAACCAAAACCATATAATGGGGGAGTCCATAATGGGTAGGATGGAAAAATGATGAGAAGAAGTATGAGGTTTATTCTTTGAGATGCGAAACTACAAGGAATCCCAATCCTAAGGAGGATTAATCGGCATGAGTGTCAATGTGCATTAAGGGAAAACGTATGTGGGACAACTCATGTTGGGGGGGGGGGGGGGGGGGGA
>JASDQU010012767.1:64835-96068 GCA_032191745.1 Picea mariana
GGGGGTGACAACACAAGAATGGATGGAGGTGACAATGTTGCAGATCTTCCCATAGGGACCCTAGGGATAAATGTCAAGGGGTATGATTGGATAATGCATCTATGAGTAGAGGGCGAAAGTTCATGCTAGTTTGGAATAGATACTTGAAAGGGACAAAGGGAGCTCATAACTGATGGTGTGAAGGAGGCCATTGATGAGGAACTACACATACAAACCAAATACCTGACATGAAACATATATGAAAATAAAAAATATATACCGGTTGCTTGATAATGAAATGTGGACAAGTGATGCATACCTGCGCCTGGGGCACTAAAAGGGGCTTCTAGGGATATGTACTGAAATGAGTAACCAAGAGTACCATTGTGAAGATGAGGGATTCTAGATCCCGAAGGTGAAAACGATGCGAGAAACGAAGCTCGAATGCTCCGAAACATAAGTGAGGAAGTTTTGCAAAAGGACGTATATATGAGAATGGGGCCCACATTCCTACCTCATTTGTACTTATTGTTGTGGGGATCTATGAGCTATGAGATTGGATGTTGGTGATCCTTGTGAGAGTATACGAGCCTAGACTTAGGTAGTGAGAGAGTCAGGTAAGCTGACAAAACCTCCTAAATAGGTTAGGTGTGATTGGGGGGGTTGGGGGCCGTACAATATTTTTAGGGTTTAGAAAGTGGGACCACCCAGGGGATGTTTGGATTCCCACACATATGTGCATGGATGTAATTAATATAGCCATGCACAATGCACATGAGTATTGACTGCTTGCACCCACATGTGCGCGGGGATCTGAATTTTAGTTGCATGATCCATGGTGGGGGTTGGGCATGGTTATCAGAATAAAAACTATGATCATGTGTGTGGTTGTTGAAAGGACAACCACACACATATGCATGTCTGTTATGTGAAACTCCAGACATATTTGCGTGACTGTCTGGGTTTTAGTCGCGTGGTTGACACGCTGTTGTTAAGCGAAAACCATGCTAATGTGCATGATTGTTAACCGAATAGTCACACTTAAATGCATGACTGTTAAGGAAACAATCGTGCAAAAGTGCACAGATGTTCAAAGAACAGTTGCATGGGAAAATGTGTTTTTCCTTGGGATGGTTTGTGGAGTTGTTTGAGATGATGAAAACTAATACAAACCTGTTAGATTGGATGCATGTTGCAGATCAGTGTGAGAGGATGCCAATTTAGTGGCATAAGAGATATTGGGAGTCTCTGTGGAGGATGGTGGGAGAGTATGCCCGCATACGACGAAATCTAGCCCAAGATGGGTTGTTGACATTCTTTGACTGTTCGTTGATCCAGTCACAGGAGGCGCTATTGGAGTTCAATGTGTGGATGTGGCAGCTTGATCGACGGGTTTTTGTGGTGTGAGGGAAAGAGATCCACATCTCAGTAGAGATTCACATTTATTTCCTTATTGGACTTCCTTTTCGAGGAGCAGTGTTGGAAGTACAACCTAGGATCCTTGCGGGGGTGAATGTGGGGGCGTTAGCCAATCACTACTGCTTAGGGACAACGATGATACATGGAGGCTCAACCAGTATAGTTGTTATTGATTCCCTAGAGATTCATTTTTTCTATGATATGGTTGTACGGTTTATGAGTCCTTGGGGACCCAACGCATCTCAGGCGCCCAGATGGCGATTGTCGAGCAGGCTATGGGGGGACGCATGTTTTCCTGGGCTCGAGTGATGCGTGAGATTATGGTAGCCCAGTTAGACATATGTGTGGTGGTGAGGGGTGGCGAGTTTTCCTTTGGTTCCATCTTATGTGACTTTATTTTTGAGTGGGTGGTGTTGCTACGATCATAAGAGATTTTGGACCTGCCTGGGATGCGCGATCTCAGGTTAGTGAGGTGGGGACTTTTTTTCCGCATCAATGTGGGGGTTGTGTGGGGTAGTACTTTACAACCTTGTTTGAGTGGGTCTGGTGGTAAACCCCACATGTTTTTTATGACTTCCCGTACCATGAGATTGATTTTCGGTACCACCCAGATATGTGCTTGCCACTGGATGAAGAGTGGGGTGATAAAGGTGAACATGTTGTACTTTCATATATTTACACATGGTTGGATTTGATATTCTTATATGTCATAAGTACTGATGCATATTTTGTGTTTTGGTTATGCTAATGTGGGACCCATCGGTCGAGAGGCTGGCACAGTGCAAAGCTTAGAGGATGAGCGGGCTACAGAGGGTCAGGCGGGGAGGTGTCATTGATATTAAGATCCTAGGGTGGGTCCATCGCATGCAGCAATGGTGGGCCCTACAGCTGGGTAGGGTAGAGAGTCGAAGTTGGCCTAGGACCAGGAGATGGAGGATTTGAGGCGATGGTTCCAGGTTGTACTAGATGGGGTGTCAGAGGACCTGTGGCTAAGGATTCAAAACGAGAGAGTCCTAGAGAAATGCATTGGTGGGGATCCGCATTGGCGGTCCCTGGTTTAACATGCAGCAGTAGTAGGGGCCACCATGACTGGGTGGATCCATGTGAGAGATATTCCCCCTGGGGGGGAACCCCCTTGCTGGTGGAGATGTACCCCAAATAGGGTCACCCTAGATGATAGTGTGACCTGTCACATGCATAGCCTGATTTTATACGATGGATAAGAGTCTTATGAACTCCCATTTTGTATAGACTAGGGTTTGAATGAGAGGGTCTAGCCATGGAGCTAAGGAATGTTGTATTTTTGTATCAAACACATATTTTGACACCTATGATCTATATATAAGTAGACCATTTTAGATATTTTATGAGTCTGATGTTTTGATGATATGGTGTGTGTACTTGTTTTTATTTGATGATAGATGAATGTGACATGTATGTTTAATGTGATAAATTCCAATCTAGTACTTGATTCACCATGCAATCTTCCATTTGATTGAGGTTTCTAGAAATATGAGTAAATGTGATAGACTCAAAATTTCGTAATAGAAGTTTGACTTGATGGTACTTGCAATATAGACATGGATCATGAACATGATACATGTTGTTGAGCTAGAGGATGATGAGTTGAGAATCTAGGAGAATTCTAAGGTGATGAATATGAAGGTGACTAGCCTCAAAGAGGATACCGATGACGACAACATATTCAACTTGGTCGTTGGTGGCATGAACGAGGAATATGCCGCTGGAATGGAGTAACACATGGTTGGGGGTGTAAATGGCCCGGGTTGCCGAAGCGATATTCCAGGTCCAGTGGTTGGCTCCTTCCACATACCTGATGTGATAAGTGAACAAAGGATTCATCTGTCGAAAACAAGGACACATGATTAGGCTCAGATAGTGAAAGAGATAAAACCATAAAAAAAAGGAAAAAACAACTAGGAAAACAAGAAAACTTGGGTAAGGTGGTTATGCTCAAGGGTAAAATTTCTTCAAGTATAACTTGTTGACTGGGTCCTTGAGGGTATCCCCTTTAGAGTGAGCCAAAATGTAGGATCCCTTATTAGGGTAATGATAAGTGACATAGGGTCCCCACCAAAGGGATTCAAATTTTTGGTGGCCAAGAGTATCGTGGGCGATATCGTAGGCCAACACAAGGTCACCTTCAAAAAAAGATTGAAGGTTGACTTGACGGTCAAAGGTGGCTTTGGTTTATTTCTTAGTTGCTTCGTTGTTTTGTAATGAGTCTTGTTGATCTTCATCGAGATATTTGAGGGAAAACAATCATTGCTCAAGCGACAATGTGTTGGTCAAGATCCCAATCGCAGTGCACAATGTTGGGATTTCACACTCAATGGGGAGTATGGACTCAATGTCATGGAATAATTGGAAGGACATGAAACCGATGGTCATTTTGACAACTATTTGATATGACAATAAGGGTGAGAAAAGAATGTGATGCCAACTAGTCTTATGTTTGTCAACCGTGTGTTGAACAAAGGTTTTGAGAACTTTGTTGATGACCTCGACTTGCTCATTCAACTATGGGTAACAGGGTGAGGTGGATTCATGGATGAAGCCCAATTTGGTAGAGAGTTCTGGAAAGAATTCATTTTGAAAGTGTTTACCATGGTCGAATACTAGCTGGAGAGGAACCCGAAGTGGGAAATAACATGGTTAAAGAAAAATTGCACCATTATGTTGGTTGTATTGTTGAATGTGGGAATAGATTTGGCCCACTTGGTGAAGTGGTCAATGATGACTACAATGTACTCGTGTCCATTGTTGGATGGAGGGTTACAGGTCATTAAATTGATGCCCATTTGTAGAAGGTGTTGGATATGATGATATGGTGAAGGAGGGAAGGGATGCCCTTTCCTTATGTGCATATATCTTCCATTTATCGCACCGATTAATTGTGTGGATGTAGTCATGAAACATCATGGGCCAAAAAAAACCCTCTTGTATGATTCTTTGTGTAGTGGACATGCCAAATAAGTGACCACTTCATGCACCGTTGTGGAAATCATTGAGAACAATTTTGGCTTCTTCAAAGGTGAGGCATTGTCAAAAGATAATTTTGACACCTCTACGATAGAGAACATATCCTATGAGGAGGTAACATGAGGCTTGGTGTCGGATACGATGATGGTCATCCCAAGAAAGGTGAGGACCAAATTTTTGAGTTCGAAGGTAGATAAAAATATCATTGTACCATGGGTTTGCGAATGATATGAGGAATAGATGTTCATCGATGAAATCCTCATTGACTGGGGGATCAAAGGAGTTAGATGGAAATTCTACGAGGATTTCGATGAGGAAAAGGGATTTTTCGCTCTTTGGGGTGTTACACATGATTTTGGTCATCTTGGTGATGTATTGACAATAGTGTACTCAGGCTCCCAACAAAAACTTTCTCCTGAGAAAAGTGGCATTTATCTCCTTCCAGAAAACATATTTTCAAGGTGAGTTCGCAGGCTACATATGGCCTAGGGTGAGAGAATGACCCATTCTCACAGGCCACCTTCATCTAGGGTGCGAACTTATCTCAGATTTCTCTATACACAGGGTGCGAACTTGATTTCAAACTTGGAAAAGAGAAGAAGTCTCGAGGGTTCTAGAAGGAAATCTTCTAGAAAATGAGTTAGCATTCGTATGGTTGTCATTTTACTCGCTTCTCTGATTTGGTGGGATCATTCTCATCCATGTAACCATCTCATTCTCTCCTATATATTGAAAGGATTCTCGTGGAAAAGGTTAAGCAAGATTAATCGAAGAATTGGTGAAGGAATTGTGTGAAGAACCCTGCTTGAACAGAAGCTTGGAGACTCTAGTAGGTCTATCAAGAGGAATTGGATCTTATTCATGCAAGTACAGAGAAAGTGTGTGTGTTGAAACCAAGATTCACCAAAAGGAAGCTTGCAACATCAAGGCGATTAGGTTTTATCTTCTACTTTCGATTAATATGATACAGCGGCATGTCCTTTTCCCATAAATTCATTCTTACTTTATTGTTTATTGTGTAATTCCTTGATCATATGCATAAGTTGACATTGAATACATTTTGCTATCTTCACTTTGGTTGGTTTGTGTCGTCTTGGTCTTGACCTCATGAGAGCGTTGGAGCGAAGCGGGAGCAACAAAGACTTAAGGAAGCGATACAAAGGTATGTCACTTGTTCCTCCTTACTAGCTAATTCAATGGTCGTAACTTAGGGAAAGAGTCATGTTCTGTCATGTTTTGTTCTAGATCTAGGTGGATCTAGGGAGATCTGTTAGTGTCTGCACCTACCGATTTGTCCAATAACAAAATTGGCGACTTTGTTGGGGATGCAACCCATTTTTTAGTGGTTTTTGGTGTTTTTCCTTGGCCATTTGCTCTTGCCTTACCTTTCTTCATTTCTATCAATCTCTGAGTCTTCAGGAAACTCTGACAGACTCCCTGGGTCCAAAATTCCCTTCAAAATTTTTGTCTTTTTCCAAAATTTTTCCTAGTTTCAGGCCTTCTTGCACTGAACCCCTCAGTGGCCTGTGAGAACCCCTTGAGTTATCACCCTGCCTTTCAGTCCAATGCGAGGTTCTCGCATCCTGCTTGTAACCAGCCTGCAAGAATGCTCCATTCTCGCATTGTACATTACTGATAGCCTGCGAACCCATTTTTAAAAAAATTTGGATTTAAGGTTTTTGTATGCTCAGATGCCCAGATCTGTATAGGTGTCTAAAAAGAACTTCTTGGACCACTGGTTGATTATTTCTTGACTTTGGATTTTGTGCACGATCAGTCTTCAGAAATCAAAGGCTCTTCTTGTCCATCTTTTTCTCAACTCTCATCTCTTGACTTTTCTTAGCAAGGATATAATCTCTGATCCTGGAATCGGAGTACTTGTTTGGTTAGGAGTTGGTGATCGATTTGAAAGTTGGGATTGTTTGTCTTTCTCATTTGCTCATTATTTGGAAAATCATTGTTCTCATGCAATTGAAAAGACTAGTATTGTCTGCTTGTCATTTTTGTCTCCATTGAAAGATTGGTTTGGGTTTTGTTTATTGCTTCTTCATCAGTTATTGGCTTTCCTTAGTTTCACCACCATGGTGGTTCTTTTTTAAAAGTAAAAAACATTTTTCTTTTTAAAAGCACTTTCATTTTGAAAATATTGGAAATCAATTGTTGAAATAGAACAGATAGAGAATTGCCATTGTTACGTGATTCGTTGATATTGTATTTTAAAGGAGATTGCATATCGTAGTTCAAGATTGTTCCGGAACACTTCTCTTTCCCTCCTGTACATAAGATTCATCGAACAAAATATGATATATTTCATTCCTATCTATGCATTGTTGGGTCAGAGTCTCACACAACATCGGTTTCATCTCTGTTTACTTTGAGTAACAACAGCCCTTAATAATATTGCGCAATTTTAAAATTTAACTAGTAACTCTTTTCTAGGACTCTATTACACCAACAATTAGCTAGGCTAGAGCTTTGGAATAGGCAGAGAGATACACTCTCCAAAGCACAAAACACACAATAGCATCTTGTGTTAAGGAGTGTCAAATTTCATTTACAACATTTTGTCCTAGGAAACCCTTCTCACACAAGGGTCAAACCCGAGGTCGCATTGATATTGACAGAGTTACTCACCCTGCTTCGTTGATATCGGTGTAGAGATTGCACGTGTTACGAGGGTCAATTGGAGGTATACCCACAATGATGAGTGGAAGCCTCTCGAGTTGATTTGGGGATAGATACCCTGCCCTTGCGTGTGGATCGTACTGTCAACTGTCCCCCCATGATTTATTGTTGTCAGTGGTAACCTTAGTGGCCTATCTTCTTAGGGTCTTACACAAGGTGACTGTGAAGGGGCAAGTCTTCACGGTACCTGGAATCGACGTTGGCCAAACTCACTCGGACTCCTTGGAGGGTATACCCACGATTATGTGTGGGAGCTTGCACCAGGGTGTAAGTCTGTTAAGCAGGTCGTCAACGTAACTTTTCCACCCTAGCCTAGCCCTTTCTCGTCTCGTTGTTGTGACGTTGGATTTCATCACCAAGTAGTAACTTCAGAATTAGAAGGTCTTGTTTGCTTGGTATTGTTTCCTAGAATTTTTACTAGCATGTGTTGTTTGTTTACCCAAGTTAACCACAGGATTTTCTTCGTAAGTTGGTAACTCGTTCACAATAGACGCTCCACGTCGTTCACGTAGAATGCAGGGCTTACCCCCAGAAAATCTAGAAGGTTTTCAACCCTTGCCTACAAGCTCACCAAAGGGCTCTCCTCAACAGAGTGAATTCCAAGACGTCACCACTTCTCAAGTGGAAAGAACTGACTCTCTAGAATGGTTCCGGATTACCAATTCTCGAGAGGACTTTCGACTTCTCCCTGATTCTGAGAAATGTATTATGCGAGTGAATTCTTCTGGAGACCTAGTTATTTTGTCTTCTGGATCACCGACTAGACCTTTTCCAGGACCCGAGGGCCAAGATCCTTTTTGGACTACTAGTATTTTTAGATGGGATCTCTTTGGTTCAGGAGCAGGTATTGATATCACCGTCTCACCTGCGTTCCCTGAAACTTCTGACCCAGACGCAGTACCTTTTACTACTGCTTATTATTTTCCTGGTACAGAAGCTCCGCGAGCCGACCACATCTTGACCCTCCCTTTACAAATGGTCTATTACACAGATACTACGAGTATTCACACCGGGATTATAGTGGCTAGTCAAGCCCCCATTGTCACACCACTCTCGCCCAGTGTCACCACAACATTTCCACCCGAATACCGTGCGTTGAATGCTTCTATTCCCACTCCTACACAAACCCCATCCAGAACTCCTGGTGGTCCCTCTTCTTCTGAGCACTCTCCTCCCAGTTTCATTCCGACACTTCCTCAACCCTATTTCGGAGGACCTTTTACATCCTCTATCGGTGGCACCAATCCTAGTGGCACCATTCCGTCATTCACACCAAATTACCAGATTCCTGTTGGTGGACAATTTCACCAAGGAGGTTTGACTCAACCCCCCCTTATAGGGAACATTCCTATTGGAACACAAATCCCAATTGGAACACAACCCCCAATTGGGACTCAACCCCCGATTGGAGGACAACCCCCACCGACCCCACCCTATGGAAAAAATATACCTCCATCCTTGGCCTAGTATTGGAACCATATGATACAACATAATCCTCAATCGATTGGGGGGGAACAGCTTCCGGCTACATTCGTTATACCCCCTAGTATAGGCCAACCATATCTAGGTATGTCCAATCCTATTTGGGGCTCGAATGCTCAAACTCACGTCCCAGTTCAAGGATACAATCCCATGAACTACTTTCATCCACAACAACTACCGAATCTGCCTGGGTCTTCGCATTATATGCAGACTGCTTACGGTCCCACTGGTTTGCCAATGAGACTCCCTCCCCAAAGCCACCAATACCCGCATGTGAATAGACAGTTACCCTTCTTGGCCACATTGGACCTCCCGGATCTGTCGAGAATTTTAAATGATCCAATCCGTCACTCTCCCCAATGGCTCGCTATACCAGCCAAGTTACCATCTGACATCCCTAAATTCGATGGAAAAGTGGGAGAGGACCCGAACAATCACGTGATGAATTTTCAGCTCTGGTGCTCATCCAACTCCTTGATGGATGATTCTATTCGTTTATGTCTTTTTCAAAGAACCCTCATAGGTTCTGCTACAAAGCGGTATATAGAATTACAACGAGGTTTATTCGCCGACTTCAACACCCTAGATATGGATTTCCTCACCCGCTACCAGTTACCGATCCGTTATGAAATAGGGACTGAGATTTTGAGTTCTTTCAAACAAAACAAAGCCACTCATATATACAATCACATTCATGAGTGGCGATGGAGACAACGTCTCATCAAACTCAAACTTCTCGATCAGTTGCTGGCAGAATGGTTCACAAAATCATTTGTGAACGACATCAGTCATGACATCACCATGGGTGGAGTTGTCACGGAAGAACAGGCCATAAGTCGTGCTCAATACCTTGACCTCGTTTACTCACAAACGGGTACTCTTTACGACTTTCTCCCTGATGCACCTCGTCCTTCCACTTCCGCCACTCCAACTACTCCAACTGCTTCTCATTCAACCGATGATATGCCTTGGTCCATATGACCACTTCTCATAAGACCGCAGTCTTATTCCCTTTGGGAATTATCAATACGAGAGCCCGACCTCTTGTCAACGGGACTCCTGAATTCCCAATTTCCGATTTCCCAAAATGGCCTTTGTCACATTATCCCTCCTGGCTATGCCCTGATCTAGGTGACCATTCCTCATAAGACCTTCATCCTATTTCTTTTGGGATTTATGAATTCAAGAGCCCGACCTCTTGTCAACGGGACTCCCGAATTCTCAATTTGCGAAATCCCAATGGACTCTTCCTTTCGAGACTCTCCCGAAATCCTAGATTGCTACCACGTGTCCTCCCTCAGATGGACGGTCCTCGTCGTTTCGTGATTTCGCAACTTGTGACCCCTAGTGACACAAATCCTCTGTCAATTTGAATCCCCGGTATCCGAAATATCGATGGACTCTCGATCTCTGCCACATGTCCTCCACGGATGGACTGTCCAGATTGTTTCGGGACTTCGCTAAGTGCGAGGTCAAAATTCTCACCTTCCTCTTTTGTTTCTCGATATCTAAATCCCCAAAATGGGTGATCTTGTGACACGTGGCCTCCCTTAATCGGACGATCCAGATTGCTTCAGGACTTCGCCAAGTGCGAGGTCAAAATGATCACCTTCCTCTTTTGTTTCTCAATGTCTGAATCCCCGAAATGAATCGGATGACTATGATTTACTTTGGCTCTTCGAGGTTCAAGAGTTTCAACTCCTCACTGAAATCCTCGAAGTGACTTCCCCCCCCCTCGAAGTCTCAGATCTATTGACACGTAACCCCCTAGCAACCAACGACCATGATCTATTTTAGCTCTTCGGCAATTTCACTCTCTCCTTGTCTGCAAAATTCCAAAGTGATCTTGCTACGGAGTTATGGATATTATTCCATATGTCAACCTTGACGATGGATGGTCCCTGTTCACTTTGGGAATTCAACAAGTCCACTCTACTATGCACACTAAGGGTTAAGGCCTGTGCGCTTTACCTGGATTAGACGATTGTCGATCCTCTTAGCTCAGATCCTATGGGTGGGATCTATTTCTTCTCCTCACGCGTTCCTTCTTCATCCTGGACCCTGATCTGACGGTCCAGATCTCTTCTTACAGCCGATCTAACAGTTGTTGTCACTCATCCTCCTGAGCTTCTTTGTTCTCCCAGACTTGGAAAATTTTCTAAGTGTTCAAAGGTTTTGGTCTTTGAACCTTCTCCTGCGAAACTAGTTGAAAGGGTCCTGACTTCGCTTTTCCTCCTGAGCTTTGTTCTCTTGAAATCCCGAAATGACAGCGTAGGGATAAGTATAGATCGACTGACGAGATCCTGTCGGAAGATCTGTGGTCATTCATGACTGTTACATTGGAGGAAGAAACGAGGGCGTTAAATGCCTTAACCCTTTTCCTTTATCTTCGTGAGTAGCGAAGAAATTGAGATCGTAGATCCCCAAGGTCCATGGGAGTATCTGGACCATTGGTTTTTCCACGTCCAGGTAGCAGTGGGAGAGTGCATAGCGCGGGACAGATCTAAACCGTCAGATCTTAGTTAGAAAACTCGACAGCCATTGGATCTGTCAGGAGATGCATGAGGGTTAAGCCCTCGTGAAAAAAGGAAAAATTCTCGAAAGAGGAGTTGATATCGGGGCTTCGGACTTCGGGATTTCGGAAGTCCTAATGACGAGAGATCGGGACACTCCATGGTGGAAGTCCTGAAATAGATCTGGATCGTTTGATTAAGGGAGGCCATGTGTCGTGAGATCACCCATTTCGGGGATTCGGACATTGATAAACAAAAGACGAAGGTGAGCATTTTGACCTCGCACTTGGCGAAGTCTTGAAGCAATCTGGATCATATGATTAAGGGAGGCCACTTGTCATGAGATCACCCATTTCAGGGATTCAGATATCGAGAAACAAAAGAGGAAGGTGAGCATTTTGACCTCGCACTTGGCGAAGTCCTGAAACAATCTGGACCGTCCATCCGTGGAGGACATGTGGCAGAGATCGAGAGTCCATCGGTATTTTGGATATCGAGGATTTGAATTGACAGAGGATTTGTGTCACTCGGGGTCACAAGTCATGAAATCGTGAAACGACGAGGATCGTCCATCTGAGGGAGGACACGTGGCAGCAATCTAGGATTTTGGGAGAGTCCCGAAAGGAAGAGTCCATTGGGATTTCGCAAATCGAGAATTTGGGAGTCCTGTTGATAAGAGGTCGGGCTCTCGTATTCATAAATCCCGAAAGAAATAGGATGGAGGTCTTATGAGGAATGGTCACATGGATCAAGGAATAGCCAGGAGGGCTAAGGTGACAAAGGCCATTTTGGGAAATCGGAAATTGGGAATTCGGGAGTCCCGTTGACAAGAGGTCAGGCTCTCGTATTGATAAGTCTCGAAGGGAATAAGACTGCGGTCTTATGAGAAGTGGTCATATGGACCAAGGCATACCCCAAGGAGAACAAAGCAGCTCAGGAGGAGGAGTGACAACAACTGTTAGATTGGCTACAAGAAGAGATCTGGACCATCACATCAGGGTCCAAGACGAAGAAGGAACGCGTGAGGAGAAGAAATAGATCCCACCTGTAGGATCTGAGCTTAGAGGATCGACAGTTGTCTGATCCAGGTAAAGCGCACAGGCCTTAACCCTTAGTGTGCATAGTAGAGTGGACTTGTTGAATTCCCAAAGTGAACAGGGACCGTCCATCATCAAGGTTGACATATGGAATAATATCCATAACTCCATATCAAGATCACTTTGGAAGTTTGCAGACAAAGAGAGAGTGAAATTGCCGAAGAGCTGAAATAGATCATGGTCGTTGGTTGCTAGGGGGTTACGTGTCAATAGATCTGAGACTTCGGGGGGGGAATTCACTTCGAGGATTTCAATGAGGAGTTGAAACTCTTGAAGCTCGAAGAGCCAAAGTAAATCATAGTCATCCGATTTAGAAGAACAAGTGGTAGAGACCCGTGAAATTTGGGTGAAAGCACTTCGGGAGGAAACGAAGATTGAGAGTTGAAACTCCCAAATCTCGAAGACTGAAGTGAATTTCAGCCGTCGATGTATGAGGGACACATGTCAATCGATTGTATTCTTTGGGTGAAAGAACTCCGAGAGGAAGCGAAGCCTGAGAGTTAAAACTCCCGAATCTAGAAGAGCGAAGTGAATCACAACCGTTGATATGTGAGGGGCACACGTTGACAGATCGTCATCTTTGGGTGAAAGCACTCTGGGAGGAAGCAAAGACTGAGAGTTGAAAATCCCTAAGCTCGAAGAGAGAAGTGAACCACAACCGTCGATCTGTGAGGGACATGCGTTGACAAATCATTGTCTTCGAGTGAAAGCACTTTGGGAGAAACTGAAGATTGAGAGTTGAAACTCCCGAAACCCAAAGAGCTGAAGTGAACCATAGTCGTTGATCTATGAGGGACACGTGTCGACAGATCATCAACTTCAAGTGGAAGTACTGTGGAGGAAGCAATAGTTGAGAGTTGAAACTTCTGAAACCCGAAGGGAGAAATCAATCGTAGTCGTCAATTTGGAAGGAGGGCACACGTCGATAGATCATGGGGATCTGGGAGTGCATGCGAAAGGAGGAGAAGGGTCGTTGACTGATAGTTGACCAAGTCAAAAGGAGGATAGAGCTCATTCGTCGATCAAGAGGTACCTTCGAGATCACGAGATCGATGGTCGCACTTAATTGTGGGGACAGAAAGTGATCGGACTTTAAAATCCAAGAGCAGGTCACAATCGAAACCACAATATTGCTAAAGGGATACGTAGCAACTGGTAGTGAATTGCGGGGAGAAAAGCGACGTGGTCTCAAACCACTCTTGACCACCCCACAATCACATGTTTATGTGAGGGTATAGCCTGAGGTCATATGTGAAGGAAGGGACCTAGCAAGGGGAGCTAGTGTCTGTTATTCAAATTCTTCGAAGAGGCCAGGAAAGAGCCCATGGGTTTGAAAGAACCTACACTTTGAAGAAAAGGGGACCTGTGTAGATTGATTGGGGTCCAATAAAGGCCCGAAGAGTTGATCTGACTTCTTGATTTGAATGATCCTAGACCAGAAAGTCGAACAACCCTGAGGGGAGAAGGGGGGTCTGCATCAAGTGGTATCAGAGCCAAAATTTGCTTGTATACAACAAGCAAAGGGTGAGACGGTGACATGAGATACTCTGATACCATCAAGTGGTGTCAGAGCTTGCTTTCGTCTGTAGATTTCAGGCAAAGGAGATGAAGGAGATAATCTAACACATCAAATTGTACCAAGAGATGAATTTTGTCTGCAGATTGTATGTAACACCCTATTTCCCCCAGTCTGTAAAAATAACTATACTGGCCAAGTATTGTGGCAAACTCAGAAATGTGAATGTGTGATGTGAATGGACCTTGTGAAAAAGGTCAATGGATGTGAATAATATTATGAATATATATTGCAGGACTACTGAGAGGGGATGTGCTGAAAAAGAGACCACGATGGTTGGAGAAAGGTGGTGGAAGGCACCTGGAAAGGTGGCGTTAACTTCCACCAAAACCAATACCGTATTTGGACTTCACTGGCCCAGAGAACCAAGAGCGGCTCGCTAGCCCCGAATTAAATGACTCACAAGGTTGGTAGGTAAATGGCTCCTCATGAGTAATGAGGGATGGGGGTGAATCGCCCATCCGTAGAGTCCTCGGACCTGACCACCGTGAGGAAAATCATGCCACACACAACATCGCCGAAAGGAGAAAAGGCAGGAAGAGTGGGCGATCAAGGGGCAGATGCAAGGGAAGAGAAGAAAAAGAGAACTCTGGAAAAATACAAAGTGAGTGATAGCGGAGAAGAAGCAGAGTANATCGCCCACTCTTCCTGCCTTTTCTCCTTTCGGTGAAAAGGCAGGAAGAGTGGGCGATCAAGGGGCAGATGCAAGGGGAAGAGAAGAAAAAGAGAACTCTGGAAAAATACAAAGTGAGTGATAGCGGAGAAGAGGCAGAGTAACCTTCATTCTTAGTCACTGGAAAATAGAGACTCAGTCTCGCAGCATCGTGGTCTTAGCTCGGGAGTGGCTAGTGGTAAATTCGTTGGGAGTCGCTAAGCCTATGGTTGGGTGGAAATGAGCACCCCTCTCAGCAGTTTCAATCACACCTGGTGTTATTTCTGATAAGTGTTTTATATCTTGTATCTTGAAGTCTATATGTTGATATGTATGCTCATGGTCTGTGCAATTTATGAATGGTTTGAGTATAAGACTGTCTGTGTGGTGTTTTGATCAGAAATGGTGGTTGCATGCTTTTATTGGAAGGACCACGTATGGCTTATGTTTATAGNATATATATATATATATATATATATATATATATATATATATATATATATATATATATTCATATTGAATTAATTTGGACTTCAAGTCTGCTTTTGGGAAAATCTATGCCCTTATTCGTCCCTAGGAATACCCGGAATAGATCTCTCCACAGAGATACCCTTCTTGGAAAGCTTACCAAGAACCTAGAAAAGGATTTGAAGGCGCAAGTCTTAGTAACCCTATACGAGGAAGAATGATCCTCTTGAAATCCAGAAATGATAGCATAGGGATAAGTATCGATCGACGGACGAGATCCTGTCAGAAGATCTGTGGTCATTCACGAGTGTTATATTGGAGGAAGAAATGAGGGCATTAAATGCCTTAACCCTTTTCCTTTATCTTCGTGAGTAGCGAAGAAATCAGAATTGTAGATCCCCAAGGTCCATGGGAGTATCTGGACCATTGGTTTTTCCATGTCCAGGGAGCAGCGAGAGAGTGCACAGCGCAGGACAGATCTGAACCGTCAAATCTTAGTTAGAAAACCCGACAGCCATTGGATCTGTTAGGAGATGCATGAGGGTTAAGCCCTCGTGAATAGAGGAAAAATTCCTGAAAGAGGAGTTGATATCAGGGCCTCGGACTTCAGGATTTCGGAAGTCCTGATGACGAGAGATCGGGACACTCCATGGTGGAAGTCCTGAAATAGATCTAGATCATCCGATTAAGGGAGGCCATGTGTCACGAGATCACCCATTTCGGGGATTCGAACATTGAGAAAGAAAAGAGGAAGGTGAGAAGTTTGACCTCGCACTTGGCGAAGTCCTGAAGCAATCTAGATCGTCCGATTAAGGGAAGCCACGTGTCGCGAGATCACCCATTTTAGGGATTCGGATATTGAGAAACAAAAGAGGAAGGTGAGCATTTTGACCTCGCACTTGGTGAAGTCCCGAAACAATCTGGACTGTCCATCCGTGGAGGACATGTGGTAGAGATCGAGAGTCCATCGGTATTTCAGATACCAGGGATTCGAATTGACAGAGGATTTGTGTCACTGGAGGTCACAAGTCGCGAAATCATGAAACGACGAGGACCATCCATCTGAGGGAGGACACGTGGCAGCAATCTAGGATTTCGGGAGAGTCTCGAAAGGAAGAGTCCATTGGGATTTCGCAAATCGATAATTTGGGAGCCCCGTTGACAAGAGGTCGGGCTCTTGTATTCATAAATCCCGAAAGAAATAGGATGTAGGTCTTATGAGGAATGGTCACCTAGATCACGACATAGCCAGGAGGGCTAATGTAACAAAGGCCATTTTGGGAAATCGGAAATCGGGAATTCGGGAGTCCCGTTGACAAGAGGTCAGGCTCTCATATTGATAAGTCCCGAAGGGAATAAGACTTCGGTCTTATGAGAAGTGGTCATATGGACCAAGGCATACTCCAGTTCTACAATCTAACCACTGAGTTGTTGCTCAGCTTCCTTTTCTAACAGATTGACTTCTGTCATCTCCTCCTATGATGGTTCAACTCCAACTTCCTCCAGCTTCTTCCCAAGTAGGTATGCTCCTCCACCTATTTCCAACTTGACCTATTGGATATGCCTACTCTGCATATTTACCCTTTTCTCCAGGGCCTCCAGTTCCTCATACAGATCAGTAAAATCTATGTTGTTTGCTTCCTCTTCTGCTACAGGCTCCAGTGCTACAGTCATCTCCTGTTCAGCTCCCGGGATGAAATTTTTGAGCAATTATGTTGAATGCTCTTCTCCTGCAATATGTATGACTGTCTCATGGAAGCCATCTTCTGTTTTTGGATTGTCCAACCAATCCTCCAACATCTTCAGCTCTTGCTTCCATTGAGTGAGCAATTCATCTGAATGATCCTCTTTTTTGTTGGGGCAGACATCAGTGTCTTCTCCTTCTCCTTCTCTTTGATAATCCTTTTCATTTGTCTTTCCTTTGTTGCACTTGCATCATAGACACAATTAGTTGTAAAATCATTTGGCCCCATAGCCTCTTTCTTGGATTCTTGTTGCACCAGTACCTCCTCTTGTGCAACACTTGTACTAGCCTCTGCTAGACTAATTGGTAGGAGTATTTGAATTCCTCCAATGATCAGAATGCATTTCTGATCCTCTTCCACCAGCTCTCCTTGCTGATATGAACTCTCAGCTGAGTTCATGAGACTTTCAGATAGTCTCCTCTCTTCTTCCTTTCCCACCTGGAAATATGGGATTTCTCTTCTGCCCTCCTGGAAGACTATGAGATCAACTGATCTCATCTCATTTCTCACATAGAAATTTAAATTTCCATCACTTCCCTCCTGACATTCTATGATATCCTCAATTGATCTCATCTCATTACCCCCCTGAAAATATGAAAATTCATCTCTGCCCTCCTGGCATTTTATGAGACCTTTAACTGATCTCACCTCCTCCTCATCACCGAGGTTCCTCCCAATCTCTGGTTGATAGATGTGAATCACTTCCTTTGTGTCTCTGAGGATTTCAACATGCCTCAGCCATTTTCTCAACAATTGCCATTTTCCTCTGGCCAACAATTTCTGAACTAGCCATTTTACTTTCTTCTTCAAAGGCCATTCATATCTCCAGTGTACCTTTGTCTCATGTTGCATCTTCAATGTCAGTTATTCCATTATTTATCTTATATCAATGAGCTCTTTGTCAGACTCTTCTTTGTTTTTCTTATGGCGGTCTCGTCTTCAACCACGCTCATGGCCTTCAGTAGCCATCTTCCTCTTACCTCATCCCACCTCGATGTCTACCATTTGTTGTACACCTTGCAACAATCTTCACAGAGCATCAGTACTCTGTCTCCCTTCACTTGTTGTCAACAGGTGAACTTCAGCTTCTGATACCATTTGATGTCATCAGATTATTACTATTCACCTTTTTACCTTTGCCTACAATGTCACACACCCACTACGACATAATTATTTTTATTTTTTTTTCACCTTTTCTCGAGGGATAGAATCCCCGAAACCTACGGGGCTTAGCACAAGCTAGCTCTTCCCTTTTTTTTCCCACATCCGTGTGATCGTTGACCATGATCACAGGCCAAACAACTAGGTTCCTTTTCACATTTCGCGACTTAGAAGTATAAGCGAGTCAAGTCCTTCGACTCTACAAGCCCCGAAATGTCGAAATGTCGAAGAGGATTTGATCAACAATTAGCCCCCTGGGGTATGCCTTGGTCCATATGACCACTTCTCATAAGACCACGGTCTTATTCCCTTCGGGACTTATCAATACGATAGCTCAACCTCTTGTCAACGGGACTCCTGAATTCTCGATTTTCGATTTCCCAAAATGGCCTTTGTCACAATAGCCCTCCTGGCTATGCCCTGATCCAGGTGACCATTCCTCATAAGACCTCCATCCTATTTCTTTCGGGATTTATGAATATGAGAGCCCGACCTCTTGTCAATGGGACTCCCGAATTCTTGATTTGCAAAATCCTGATGGACTCTTCCTTTCGGGACTCTCCCAAAATCCTGGATTGTTGCCACGTGTCCTCCCTCAAATGGACGGTCCTCGTCATTTCACGATTTCGTGACTTACGACCCCCAGTGACACAAATCCTCTATCAATTCGAATCCCCGGTATCCGAAATACTGATGGACTCTCGATCTCTGCCACGTGTCCTCCACAGATGGGCGGTCTAGACTGTTTCGAGACTTCTCCAAGTGCAAGGTCAAAATGCTCACCTTCCTCTTTTGTTTCTCGATATCCGAATCCCCAAAATGGGTGATCTCGCGACACATGGACTCCCTTAATCGAATGATCCAGATTTCTTCGGGACTTCGCCAAGTGCGAGGTCAAAATGCTCACCTTCCTCTTTTGTTTCTCGATGTCCGAATCCCCAAAATGGGTGATCTCGTGACACATGGCCTCCCTTAATCGGACGATCTAGATCTATTTTGAGTCTTCCACCATGGAGTGTCCCGATCTCTCGTCATCAGGACTTCCGAAATCTCGAAGTCTGAAGCCCCGATATCAACTCCTCTTTCGAGACTTTTTCCTCTGTTCACGAGGGCATAACCCTCATGCATCTCCTAATAGATCCAACAGCTATCGGGTTTTCTAACTAAGATCTGACGGTTCAGATCTGTCCCACGCTATGCACTCTCCAGTTTCTTCCTGGACGTGGAAAAACCAATGGTCCAGATACTCCCACGGAGCTTGGGGATCTACGGTCCCGATTTCTTCGCTACTCATGAAGATAAAGGAAAAGGGTTAAGGCATTTAACGCCCTCGTTTCTTCCTCCAATCTAACGGTCGTGAATAACCACAGATCTTCCGACAGGATCTCATCCGTCGATCGATACTTATCCCTACACTGTCATTTTGATATTTCAAGAGGATCATTCTTCCTCGTATAGGGTTACTAATACTTGCGCCTTCAAATCCTTTTCTAGGTTCTTAGTAAGCTTTCTAAGAAGGGTATCTCTGTGGAGAGATCTATTTCGGGTATTCCTGGGGACGAATAAGGGCATAGATTTTCCCAAAAGCAGACTTGAAGTCCAAATTAATTCAATATGCGTATATATATATAGATACAAATCTATCTATAAACATAAGCCATACATGGTCCTTCCAATGAAAGCATGCAACCACCATATCTTATCAAAACACCACACAGACATTCTTATACTCAAACCATTCATAAATTGCACAGACTATGAGCATACATATCAACATATAGACTTCAAGATACAATATATAAAACACTTATCAGAAATAACACCAGGTGTGATTGCAACTGCTGAGAGGGGTGCTCGTTTCCACCCAACCATAGGCTTAGCGACTCCCAACGGATTTACCACTAGCCACCCCCGAGATGAGACCACGATGTTGTGAGACAGAGTCTCTATTTGCCAGTGACCGAGAACGAAGGTTACTCTCCTTCTTCTCTGCTACCACTCACTCTATATTTTTCCAGAGTTATCTTTTTCTTCTCTTCCCCTCGCATCTGCCCCTTGATCGCCCACTCTTCCTGCCTTTTCTCCTTTCGACGAGGTTGCGTGTGGCACAATTTTCCTCGCGGTGGTCAGGTCTAAGGACTCTATGGATGGGCGGTTCACCCCCATCCCTCATTACTCATGAGGAACCATTTACCTACCAACCTGGCGAGTCATTTAATTCAGGGCCAGCAAGTCGCTCTTGGTTCTCCGGGCCAGTGAAGTCCAAATACGATATTGGTTTCGGTGGAAGTTAACGCCACCTTTCCAGGTGCCTTCCACAACCTTTCTCCAGCCATCGTGGTCTCTTTTTCATCACATCCCCTCTCTACAGTCCTGAAATATATATTCATAATATTATTCACATCCATTGACCTTTTTCACAAGGTCCATTCACATCACACATTCACATTTCTGAGTTTGCCACAATACTTGGCCAGTATATTTATTTTTACAGACTGGGGGAAATAGGGTGTTACAATTCCCTCCCCCTTAAAGGAACATCGTCCTTGATGTTCTATCTATCAACTTGAAATGCATGTACAGGTGTAAACAAAATCGAATATACCCTTTTCATGGCATCCTCCATTTCCCATGTAGCCTCATCTGGGCCAAAATGTTTCCACTACACCTTTACCTGTGCAATGGTTCGGTTCTGGAGTGGGGTTTCCTTTCTGTCCAATATGCATTGAGGTTCTGGTAGAAATTCTCCCTCCGGTTCCACCTGAATCACAGACCAATCAATTATATGGTTAGCATTATGTACATATTTCTTCAATAATGAGACATGGAAAACATTATGTGCTTTGACTGTGGGAGGAAGTGCNTGTCCAATATGCATTGAGGTTCTGGTAGAAATTCTCCCTCCGGTTCCACCTGAATCACAGACCAATCAATTATATGGTTAGCATTATGTACATATTTCTTCAATAATGAGACATGGAAAACATTATGTGCTTTGACTGTGGGAGTAAGTGCTAGCCTATAAGCTATAGGTCCCATTCTATCTAGAACCTCAAAGGGTCCACAATACCAAGGTGCTAACTTGGCACAAGCTCCCATTTTCAGAGAACTCTTTTTGGGTCTAACTCTGAGATATACATGGTCTCCCGTTTTGAACTCTCTTGGAGTTCTCTTTTGGTCGGCATAACTTTTATGTTGGTTCTGAGCAGCCTTCAAGTTATGTTTTATCTAAGTCACCTGTTGTTCCATTTCTTTCAACATGTCAGGTCCAAAAGAAATTTTGTTTACGGGATTACTCCAGCTGACTAGAGTGTTACACGGTCTACCATAGAGGACTTCGAAGGGACTCATCTTTAAGGATGCTTGGTAGTCGTTGTTGTAGGTGAATTCTACCAGTGGCAAGTAGTCTTCCCACTTCTTGGGTTGATGCATTACATGCATTCTTAGCATGTCTTCAAGTACTTGGTTCACTCTTTCTGTCTGTCCGTCGGTTTGAGGGTGATAGGCAGTGCTAAACAACAATTTGGTCTCTAAGCCGACCATTATTGCTTTCCAAAGGTTAGAAGTAAATTTCATGTCTCTGTCAGACATGATCTCTTTTGGCATACCATGCAGTCTAAATATCTCCTTCATGAATACCTGGGCAATATCGATTGCTTTGCAAGTGGATTTGACAAGGATGAAATGAGTAGACTTGCTCAATTTATCCACCACTACCATAATGGCATTGTTTTGTTTGGTCGATGTTGGTAATCCAGTGATGAAATCCATGGAGATGGTTTCCCATTTTCATTCTGGGATTGGTAGAGGTTGTAATAATCCTGTTGGGTGTCGGTGTTCTACTTTAACGTGTTGGCACTCTATGCATTTGGCCAAGTACTCGGCTACGTTTTTCTTCATTCCAGGCCAATAGAATTGTTTCCTGGTGGCTGTGATCATCTTCTGGTATCCTGGAGGACCAGAATAGGGTCTTTTATGTAGTTCCTCTAGTATGACCCTGATCTAAAAATAGAACGCTGACTTGTTATGCTATGCAAGCACCCTCTACTTCATGAAAATAAACTTTACAGAACCTTGCTTCATGTATATAAATATGCAAGATAAAATTATGTGCCAAGTTTATGTATCTTCTTGTAAATGTTTATGTGTGAGAAAATGTTCTTTTAAATGGTTAAATATGTACTTTAAATAAATACACAACAACATAACTTGCAGCAAATAAACCATCAAACTCACAACAAGAACAAAATGATAAAGGAGTTCACCCCCCTCCGGGCTACATCTCCTTGAGCCTCCATTAATGGACTTGGCTCTCTGGGATTAATTAGTCAAAAGTTCTTTTACAAGCTACTGCTCAACTCCAATGGAAATTTTGACTGCACCATTGGGATCAAAACACATAAAAACCCCAAAAATGACTAATAAAACTCTGAAAACGGATCATGGCTCATCCGGGCATGACCTCTTCTACATGTGGCCTTAAGCTTCCATGAGCTTCTCTATGGAAAAAACACCTGTAAAAGTCCTCAAAAGCCTCTGAAACCTGTCCTAATGTGTTCAGAGCATAACAATTAGCCAAAAATGACTATTCAGTCACAGAAAACAAATTTGGACTCACCAAAACATGACCTCAATCAATGAGGGCTTCAAGCTCCCTGAAGCTTCCTGAAACTTCAATGGTTAAAAACCTGCAAAAGAAGTCTTCAAATCGCTGTAAAAACAGTGCCAATGGATTCAGAATGTCCAAAAACCACTAGCTGGGCTTTTTACAGCACCTCATTCAGCTAAAAAATGAGAAAGATAGGCCTCCTGCCATTCTCTTCCTTCAAGCTTGATGGCTCTGGTTCGCCAAAACGCACCTCTGTGTGCTTGAACCAAGAACACGCTCCAAATTCATGTTTAAACCTAGCACCAGCGCGTAACCAAAAAACAGTGCAAACCGTCGAACAGTTAGGGCACGCCCAACCCCTAACCGCCAAAGCCACGAACACATGGGTAAGCACCCGAAACCATGGGCTAACCATTTCTTTTAAAACCCCGCGCGCACAAAGACAAGGTCACATGGGTTGACACATAAGACCAGGGGCTATAAATCTATTTGTAATACGCGCGCGGAAGGGTCATATGGTAATATGCATGTGAACGGGGGCTAACATTTGTAATTAAAAACCCGTGCCAAAACTCCGTTTGAAATGCGCGCGGGGGTGGTTATATGGTGAGCTACATGTGACTGGGGGCCAGGGCTTAGCCCCGGCCCGAAACGCGCCCAAAATACAAAACCACTCCAATTCAAATATTAAAAAAACCGTTTCTATAACAAAGCACATAGCGTGGGCTATTGGTAACCCACACCATGCAAAGGCGCTCCACCCAGGTGGGAGGTCCAGGTTTCGACTCCCGTGGACTCCATATTATTTTGACCAACCAACCCAAAAACAGGGTGCCACGTGGCAGCCCACGACTGGTCCACGTGGCACTAAAACATTTGCCAAAATAATGCCACGTGTCAGAATACCATTCACCCAAATCTGCCAATATGAAACTGCCACATCATCAATTGCCATGTCATCGTACGGCCGCCACGTCATCATGTATGGACTATGCCACGTCAGCTTGTACGGACTGCACAGTCAGCGTCCTTTTTTTCCCATGTTTGACGATTCAGACAGATAGCGATATCTCTCGCTCCCGACGTCCGTTTGAGACGAAACGAGTTGCATTGGGTTCGCAACGACGAGGCATACGCTCTCATTCGATTTGAAGAAATTCCGAGAACGTTGATTTTTGAGCTAAAATTTGACCCTTGGTCCAGATTTTGATCAGAACCTCTTCAAGTCATCACAATCTGGAATATAAAATATGCTTTTGTAAGTGAGCAGGCCTCCTTTGGTCATCTGGTAGCCTTCATATTTTACTCTGGCGGTTTCTTGTTGTAGGTACATAGTCACGGTCTGGACGAAGGGATATGTTTCTTGTGCAATTTTGATTCTTTCCTTGACATCTGTCTCGCAGGTGCTCATTGCTGCCAAGTGAATTGTTTTCATACTTCTGCTAAGGGCATCGACCACCCTATTTTCCTTTCCTTTAATGTGTTTGATTTCGAAATCAAACTCACTAAGGAGGGCCATCCACCTAGCTTGTCTAGCATTGAGCTTTGGTACTTGATCAAACAGGTATCGCAATCCACAATGATCTGTCATAAGTACAAATTTTCTTCCCAGGAGGTAATGCCTCCACATTTTCAAGGCATGCACTATCACAGCCAGCTCTAGATCATGGGTCACATAGTTGACTTCATGCTCATTCAATTTTTGGGATTCATAGTAGATCACACTTCCTTCCTGCATAAGGACTCCTCCAAGCCCTTCCTTACAGGCATCTGTGCACATGAGGAAGTCAGCTTCTGGATCAACGATCTTCAGCACGAGTGCATGGGTCAGTAGATGTTCCAGGGTTTGAAATCTTTCTTCACATTTCTGCGTCCACGGGAATTCTGTCCCCTTCTTCTAGAGGGCAGTGATTGGACAACCAATCTTGGAGAATCCTTTTATAAGCCTCCTATAGTATCCTGCTAATCCCATAAAGGATCTGATGTCCGAAATATCCTTTGGGGTAGGACATTCCATGATAGACCTAATTTTGTCAGGGTCTACCACTACTCCTTCTTCGGAGAGAACATGGCCTAAGTAATGTATTTGCTTCTGGAAGAATTCACATTTGTTGAATTTGGCATAGAGTTGATGTTCTCTTAGCACTTGCAGCATAAGTCTAAGATTCTCTTCATGCTCTTTTCTATTCTTGGAGTAAATTAATATATCGTCAATAAAAACAAGCAAAAATTTGTCTAAGAATTTGCTAAGTACATTTTTCATCAAGCACATAAAAGTGGCAGGGGCATTGGTCAACCCAAATGGCACCACCACAAACTCATAGTGACCATACCTCGTTCAGAAGGCAGTTTTATGGATGTCTTCACCCTTGATTCGAACTTGATGGAATCCTGACCTCAAATCAATCTTTGATAAAATAGACGCACCCCCCAATTGATTGAACAGGTCATCGATCCGAGGCAAGGGGTACTTGTTCTTTATGGTTACCTTATTGAGTTTCCTATAATCTATACACAGTCTAAGGGTACCGTCCTTCTTTTTCACGAACAGGACTGGTGCTCCCCATGGAGACACACTGGGTCGAATATAGCCCTTATCCATCATTTCTTTTAATTGCAACTTGGGTTCAACTAACTCGGGTGTACTCATCCGGTAAGGTGTCCTAGACACGGGCACCGCTCCTGGTGCAAGTTCTATCAAGAAGTCTATGTCCCTTCTTAGAGGTAGACTCGGTACCTCTTTCAGAAATACATCTCTGTATTCTCTCAGGATAGGGTGATCGTTGGGGCTTGGTTTGTCACCTTCGATTGTTTTCAACACCTGTATTGCATATAGGGGACATCCCTTTCGGCAATACTTTCTCATTTGCAGAGCTGATATTTGTCTCACCGAGACAGGTTTTCAGATCCCTTGAAGGGTTATCTTTTTCCCTTCTTTACTTACACATTCTAAGGTTTTATGGTAACAGTCCAATCTGGCTTTATGGGCGGCTAGCCAGTCCATACCAATCAGCATATCATACGATCCTAGGGGTAATAAGTTAAGGGTTGTTTGGGTGGGAAATCTACCCAACATCAATTGGCAGGCTCGTATAACCTCTGCTACCCTTCTTATGGTGCTAGTGGCTAACTGTACCAACCATGGCTTGGTATGTTTTTGTGGCTGTAGTTTACACTTATCAACAGCTTTAGGGGCTATATAACTCAAATTTGAACCAGGGTCAATTAAAACAGACACTAGATGGTTGGAAATCATACCTTCTATTTCCACTACTGAAGCTTGGTGATCGGCTTGGTTATTATCCAAGGCTGCAAAAATTTGTGGCACACTCCTGGCCACATCATTGACGGTGGTAGCTTCCTAGATGTTATAAATCCTCTGACTATTCTGTTGTCGGTGTGGACAGTCTCTCAATAGATGTTCTTCCCTGCAACCCCAGCATTTCAAAGGTTCTCTCTTTGGGTTATCAGTCTTCACTGATAAGGGTCCAGAAGTTTTATTTCCGCTCAAGGAGGGAAAAATCTACCGGTGCATACTCCGGGCTGGAAAGCTCATTCTTGGGTTCTTCTTATAGTTCTTAAATCCTGGGGATTTAATTCCCTTTTTTTGAAATCTTGAACTATTCTTCTGTTTCCATCCTTCGCGAGGTTCTGCTCGATGCCCAAACTATTCATGACAATAGGTTGCCTTTCGAATAGTGCCTTCTAGAGTCTTTGGCTCATCAAATTCAATTCTATTCCAATAGTCCTTAGGTAGTCCATTGATGAAGCATTGCACCTTTGTCTTTTCTGCCTTGATATAGGGTACATACCTCAACAAATCGAGGAATTTGTTGACATGTTCTTCTATAGTGAGTTGTCCCAGTTTGAGTTCATAAAACTCTTTAGTCTTTTTGTCGAAATATTTTTTCGACAGATACTTCTTTCGGAAGTATTTCTCAAACCGTTCCCAAGACAGGTCCTCTTCGCGAACCCCTTTCACATTCTTAATGTCTTCCCACCAAATGGAAGTCTTTCTGTTCAAGTTGAAGGTGGCCACTCGGGCCTTCATATTTTCTAAGAAGTCATGGACTCTGAAATACGTCTTTAGTCCAAGCAGCCAGGCCTCTGCTTCCTCTCCCTTCTTTATTTCACCATTGAAGGAGGGTGGTTTGGCTTTTCTGAATTCTTCGAATTTACGACCTTTGGAAGACTTTTGCTTCTTCTATTTCCTTCGGGAATAGGAACTGGTTCTACTGCTAGAAGAGCCTTCTGAATTGCCAGATTCCTTTTCAGAGGAATCATCTGACACTTGTCCTTTACCTCTGGGGTGGACCTTTATCGAGGTTCTCCTCTCAGTGTGGCCACTGATATGACCATGTTTCTGAGTTTCAGGTTCATGTTGCATTTGTCTTTGTAGATCAGATAAACACTGTAGTAAAACTGCGTTAATTTTTGTTTGGTTTTCTTGTTCTTTAATCATCCTTTCATTGTCAGTCTTGCAGCTTTGTAATTTGACCATGAGACTCCTCACAATCTCGGCTAGATCTGGAGGGGTCCCTACTGCCCTCCTTTCGTCAGACTCTTCATCTCTATTGTGGGAGCCCTCTCCCACTTCATGGTGAGTCACCATACTTATGCGTTGATAATTTCCCACGGTTGATCTTCTGCTTGTGTGCAAAAGGGAAAAACGTTGGTTGTTAGTCAATATTTATATTTATTTATAACCAGTACATAATTCATATTTTCAAATGTACACACACAGTAGGGGTTTTTCATTCTTAACTTTGTCTTTTGATTAGGAAGGTTAAGACATGGGGTTACTCTTTTTAAGAGTGTTCCGAACGAAGCTTCTGCGCAACTCGTTCATGAGCCCAAGCAGGTTGAGTGTTGTAACCATGCTCTGATACCAATTTGTCACACACCCACTACGACATAATTTTATTTTTATTTTTTTCACCTTTTCTCGAGGGACAAAATCCCTGAAATCCTACAGGGATTAGCACAGGCTATCTCTTCCCTTTTTTTTTCCCACTTTCGTGTGATCATTGATCATGATCACAGGCCAAACAACTAGGTGCCTTTTCGCATTTCGCGGCTCAGCAATATAAGCTAGTCGAGTCTGTCGACTCTGCAAACTCGAAAATGTTGAAATACCAAAGAGGCTTCGATCAGCAATTAGCCCCCTGGGGTATTCCTTAGTCCATATGACCACTTCTCATAAGACCGCAGTCTTATTCCCTTCAGGACTTATCAATACGAGAGCCTGACCTCTTGTCAACGGGACTCCCGAATTCCCGATTTTCGATTTCCCAAAATGGCCTTTGTCACATTATCCCTACTGGCTATGCCCTGATCCAGGTGACCATTCCTCATAAGACCTCCGTCCAATTTCTTTCAGGATTTATGAATACAAGAGCCCGACCTCTTGTCAACGAGACTCCTGAATTCTCGATTTGTGAAATCCCAATGGACTCTTCCTTTCGAGACTCTCCCGAAATCCTAGATTGCTGCCACGTGTCCTCCCTCAGATGGGCAGTCCTCATCATTTCACAATTTCGCGACTTGTGACCCCCAGTGACACAAATCCTCTGTCAATTTGAATCCTCGATATCTGAAATATTGATGGAATCTCGATCTCTGCTACATGTCCTCCACGGATGGACGGTCCAGATTATTTCACGACATCACCAAGTGTGAGGTCAAAATGCTCACCTTCCTCTTTTGTTTCTCGATATCTGAATCCCTGAAATGGGTGATCTCGCGACACGTGGCCTCCCTTAATCGGACGATCCAGATTTCTTCAGGACTTCGCCAAGTGTGAGGTCAAAATGCTCACCTTCCTCTTTTGTTTCTCAATGTTTGAATCCCCGAAATGGGTGATCTCGCGACACATGGCCTCCCTTAATCGGACAATCCAGATCTATTTTGGGAATTCCACCATGGAGTGTCCCAATCTCTCGTCATCAGGACTTCCGAAATCCCGAAGTCCGAAGCCCCGATATCAACTCCTCTTTCGGGAATTTTGCCTCTGTTCACGAGGGCTTAACCCTCATGCATCTCCTAACAGATCCAATGGCTGTCGGGTTTTCTAACTAAGATCTGACGGTTCAGATCTGTCCCACGCTGTGCACTCTCCCGCTGCTCCCTGGACGTGGAAAAACTAATGGTCCAGATACTCCCATGGACCTTGGGGATCTACAGTCCCGATTTCTTTGCTACTCACGAAGATAAAGGAAAAGGGTTAAGGCATTTAACGCCCTCGTTTCTTCCTCCAATATAACGGTCGTGAATGACCACATATCTTCTGATAGGATCTCGTCCGTCAATTGATACTTATTCCTACGCTGTCATTTGGGGATTTCAAGAGGATCATTCTTCCTCATATAGGGTTACTAAGACTTGCACCTTCAAATCCTTTTCCAGGTTCTTGGTAAGCTTTCCAAGAAGGGTATCTCTATGGAGAGATCTATTCCCAGTATTCCTAGGGACAAATAAGGGCACAGATTTTCCCAAAAGCAGACTTGAAGTCCAAATTAATTCAATATGCATATATATATACAAATCTATCTATAGACATAAGCCATATGTGGTCCTTCCAATAAAAGCATGCAACCACCATTGCTAATCAAAACACCACACAGACAGTCTTATACTCAAACCATTCATAAATTGCACAAACTATGAGCATACATATCAACATATAGACTTCAAGATACAAGATATAAAACACTTATCAAAAATAACACCAGGTGTGATTGCAACTGCTGAGAGGGGTTCTCGTTTCCACCCAACCATAGGCTTAGCGACTCCCAACGGATTTACCACTAGCCACCCCCGAGCTGAGACCACGATGCTGCGAGACTGAGTCTCTATTTGCCAGTGACCAAGAATGAAGGTTACTCTCCTTCTTCTCCGCTATCACTCACTCTGTATTTTTCCAGAGTTCTCTTTTTCTTCTCTTCCCCTCGCATCTGCCCCTTGATCGCCCACTCTTCTTGCCTTTTCTCCTTTCGACGAGGTTGTGTGTGGAACGATTTTCCTCGTGGTGGTCAAGTCTGAGGACTCTACGGATGGGTGGTTCACCCCCATCCCTCATTACTCATGAGGATCCATTTACCTACCAAGCTGGCGAGTCATTTAATTCGGGGCTAGTGAGCCGCTCTTGGTTCTCCGGGCCAGTGAAGTCCAAATATGGTATTGGTTTTGGTGGAAGTTAACGCCACCTTTCCAGGTGCCTTCCACCACCTTTCTCCAGCCATCGTGGTCTCTTTTTCAGCACATCCCCTCTCAGTAGTCCTGCAATATATATTCATAATATTATTCACATCCATTGAACTTTTTCACAAGGTCCATTCACATCACACATTCACATTTCTGAGTTTGCCACAATACTTGGCCAGTATAGTTATTTTTACAGACTGGGGGAAATAGGGTGTTACATACAATCTGTAGACAAAATTCATCTCTTGGTAGAAGTTGATGTAGTTAGATTATCTCCTTCATCTCCTTTGCCTGAAATCCACAGACGAAAGCAAGCTCTGACACCACTTGATGGTATCAAAGTATCTCATGTCACCGTCTCGCCCTTTTCTTGTTGTATGCAAGCAAATTTTGTCTCTGATACCACTTGATGCAGACCCCCCTTCTCCCCTCAGGGTTGTTCGACCTCCTGGTCTAACATCATTCAAATCAAGGAGTCAGATCGACTCTTCGGGCCTTTATTAGACCCCAATCAATCTACACAAGTACCCTTTTCTTCAAAGTGTAGGTTCTTTCAAGCCCATGGGCTCTTTCCTAGCCTCTTCGAAGAATTTGAATAACAGACACTAGCTCCCTTCGCTAGGTCCCTTCCTTCACATATGACCTCAGGATATACCCTCACATAAACATGTGATTGGGGGGTGGCCAAGAGTGGTTTGAGACCACGTCGCTTTTCTCCCCACAATTCACTACCAGTTGCCACGTATCCCTTTGGCAATACTGTGGTTTCGATTGTGACCTGCTCTTGGATTTTTAAAATCTGATCACTTTCTGTCCCCGCAATTAAGTGTGACCATCGATCTCGTGATCTCAATGGTACCTCTTAATCGACGAATGAGCTCTATCCTCCTTCTGACTTGGTCAACTATCAGTCAGCGACCCTTCTCCTCCTTTCGCACGCACTCCCAGATCCCCATGATCTATCAACGTGTGCCCTCCTTCCAAATCGACGGCTACGATTGATTTCTCCCTTCGGGTTTCGGAAGTTTCAACTCTCAACTCTTGCTTCCTCCACAGTACTTCCCTTGAAGTCGACGATCTGTTGACACGTGTCCCTCATAGATTGACGACTATGGTTCACTTCAGCTCTTTGGGTTTCAGGAGTTTCAACTCTCAATCTCCACTTTCTCCCAAAGTGCTTTCACTTGAAGACAATGATCTGTCGACGCATGTCCCTCATATATCGACGGTTGTGGTTCACTTCTCTCTTCGAGCTTCGGTAGTTTCAACTCTCAGTCTTTGCTTCCTCCCATAGTGCTTTCACCCAAAGACGACGATCTATCGACGTGTGTCCCTCACAGATCAACGGTTGTGATTCACTTCGCTCTTCTGGATTCGGGAGTTTCAACTCTCAGGCTTCGCTTCCTCCAGGAGTTCTTTCACCCAAAGAAGATAATCGATTGACGTGTGTCCCTCATAGATTGATGGTTTTAATTCACTTCACTCTTCGAGATTCAGGAGTTTCAACTCTCGATCTTCGCTTCCTCCCGAAGTGCTTTCACCCAAATTTCGCGGGTCTCTACCACGTGTCCTTCTGAATCGGATGACTATGATTTACTTTGGCTCTTCGAGGTTCAAGAGTTTCAACTCCTCACTGAAATC